>JAGDQP010012521.1:0-50064 GCA_022664845.1 Lepisma saccharinum
GCGGTAAACCATTATTTGGTAGTTAAAAGGTTTTTTTTTTTTTTTTTCCTGGTTGTTACATGAAAATAAGCAGACTGTATTAAATATATAAAATGATGAAGCCCAATGCAAAGTGTTTTGTTTACTTTAACCAGAGAGCAGGATGTTAGAAAATCACGTGTCAACCACCGTTAATTTCGAGAACTGGCTGAACACAGCAATGAGATTTAGGCACGGAAATATGTAGTTACATCATTACTTAAGTCTCAGCTCTATATTTAACTAATTCTGTGAAATGTGTATGATATTGCACTTTCTTGCAGCGTATGCAATAAGGTATCATGCAATGCAAGTGCAGGTGCGAAAATAACTGTTCGAACAAACTAGATACCGTTTAATTACCTATTTTTCTATTAATTTACGTTAAATGGCCATTGCAAGCATGGGCGCCCGTAGATTACTTTGGAAATGGATGCAAAGGTTTGTGTAAGTTTCGGAGTGGGTTCATATTGAACACGATGAAAATCATGACTACAGGAAATACAAAATCCACGAATCTAATTTCTGCTGAAAAGATATGAAATATGATTACAATTTGGAGTTTTGTTGGACTCATCAAAAAATTCACCGGTAATAACCGATATGTAGAAAACTGGTACTGTTAAAAATTATACACTTTTGAAGTTAAGAACTATACCAATTGACAGAACTTATTATGCTTCCTCTCTTTACAACGTCAACAAGTAAATGTTTTTTAAAAAGACTGGCTAATAGACCAAACATTAAATACAGATAAGTTTTAAACGAAAATAAAAAATGTATAACTAAAATTTTCTATACTATATTATTTGACCATCAGGTAAAATCATGAATTCGTGATAGATGGAAACAGAAGAGTAACCATTTACGTAAATGCACTTTTGCATCAGGCACTGTTCAAATAAAATCTTGCAAATACTAATGTAAATGATAGTTTAAAAATATATTTCATATTTTATTTTCATTTTTACAAGTATTTGAAAATTATATTTTTCTTGTAAAGGTCAATGAAAGGTACATCCCATGACTGCAGGTATTATGGCCTTTAGGCATCAATGGCTCAGGCCGAGATAAGGATGGGGAAAGAAGTCGGCCAGAGCCCAAGTTGACCCCATTTGTCTAGAATGACTGAGCAGAAACCTCAGTCAGGATAGTCAGCCGCTGGTATCGAGCCCAGGACCCTCTGAATTCTAAGCCAACACACTGCCAGCTGAGCTACGCCCGCTCAATATGAGAAGTACGTGATTCGTTTTAGGTGCACTTGTAGTTCTTACCGCAAAGTCTTATTTCATTCATCAGAAGGTACTGAAGATACTTATTAATGGTAAGTTGACAGTTTGTAGGTCGCTGTGCACCGTTGCAAATCTTCTGTTTGAAAGAAGGGGAAAAAATAACAGCAGCAAATGTGGTTACATGAATAATAACTGTGCTGAAATTAGTTTTGGGAATTTAGTGACTTTCTAACTAAATCTGTCTGTTTTGTGTTCTTAATATAGGCATTTAGTTACTTTTTACGTATGCAGAAGCTACAAAACTGTCAGTATTTTCCATTTGTAATATAGGAGTTCAGTAATTTTTATGTTGTAGTTTTTCAGTTGTTGGCGACACTAATCGAAATATGACTTTACCTGCTCTTCGTTTCCTTATTAATTAGTTATCATAAGGTTGCAAGTTCAGTTAATTATTTTGGAACTAAGTTTTATAACTGAATGCTCTTTCTGGGAACTGTCCTTAGTCGGTTGAACCTTCTGCATATTTAGAGCTGTTTTAGTAGGTAACGACTCAAAATCTTGTAATAATAGACACGTCACGCTAGGAGGCTATTAGGTACCTCGCACACTGGGAACTTTTTGTCGCGCAACTGTTTTGTCTCCCAGGCTAAATGCATTAAGTCTTATGGGAGCGCGAACACTGCGGCGACAGAGACAGAAAAGTTGCCGAGCTGTCGCCGAGCAGGGAGACAGCTCCGAGACAAAACAGTCGCCCAACACCTCAGAATGCATGGAACTAAATGGCAGGCCGCACACCGGCGACAGAACTATCGCTTAGAGAAGATAATATTTTTATTTTCTCCCTTTGCAGTGTGAAAACAGAAGTGTGCTGGAAGCCGTCTTGAAGCATGTCTTTAATTAGTGATGAAAACAATGAGAAACTAATTGAAAATATAGATAAACGTCTACCGTTATTTAAAAAATTGTTGAAAGTATATTCAGAAGTGAATTTGAAGAGGAGGAAGTGTATGTCGCTGTTATAAGTAACTGGATCGATCTTTCCAGCCAAGATAAAAAGAATACACAAAGGTACATTATTCGATAGCAGCAGGGGTGTAACCACGAGGCACAGGGGGTCATGCCCTCCAAATAGTGTGTGTGTGTGTGTGTCTCAAACGAAAATTTTAATAAAACAGTAGATACAATAAGTTTCAGGCACTCGGTGCACGATACCTTAGGTCAGTTCACCTGAAATAGCCCAGCTTGGCTGCTCAACCCATTTCAAAAAATAATAATAAAATATTTATATCTCTTAAGTATATAGGAATACTTCAAAACGAGAATTAAATCATATGCGCGAACAAACGTCTATAGCACATTTTCAAATAGAAAAAATCATGAGTACATTTTTATATATAACAGGAAAATTATGAGGCATAAAATATTCATACTTTGCACAAAAGCGGACTTTAGTGTAACATATCTTCGTGCAAAGTATGAATATTTTATGCCTCATATTTTTGCTGTTATAACAAAAATGTACTCATGATTCTTTTATTTGAAAACGTTTGTTCGCGCATACGCTTCAATTATTTAGTTTTTACACAAATCTATTAATTAATGGCAGCAATTTCAGGTATTGCGGCGCATGCCAAAATCTGTGTTAACAGATGTTTACGAAAAATATAGTATCTGCGGACTGGGCTATCATAGGACATTAATACAAACACCATTATTTCTTTTAAAATCCGCTTTCTAATTTTAGTCCTCTGCATGAAAACCCCAAAACATAATCGAACTAGTCAAAATGGTATCCACATGAGATAGTTGAAATAAAAGCAATTCCGGTTTACAGGGCGCTTTTTTGCCCGGAAGGGATTGAATATATCAAAGTTGATTTTCTTTGTCCACTATTAACATATCAAAATATGCTTCCTTAATATTTTAAGATTTTTTTTGAAAATCTAAAAATTCGTATTTTATGCATATTGGAGGTCCGATATCTCTGGTTTAAGAAAATATAAAAAATATTTTTTTTCACGTTATACATTTATGCCAGGAGAAACCACGGTAAAAATTTTAACTTTAATATTTGAATTTGAAGGGAGCTGCAAATTTGGTGGAAATTGATGACCTTTATCTCTGGCTAAGAGAACTTTTTTTTATTTTTATATATATATACGTTACGCAGTTATGTCAGGAGAAACTAAGGTAGAAATTTCAACTTCCATATTTGAGTTTGAAGGTAGTTACAGATTTGCAAGTTGGTAGTGAATAATAGCCTTAATGACAACTTTTACTTCCATATGTATCCTTCGTAAACTTCTTGTGGCTAAGAATTTAACCCTTTTTATATGAATATTGACGTCTCGCTTTAGACAAAACCCTTTATCAAAAAATAAAAATCAGAAGAGGATAGAAAAGAAACACAATAATTAATTAATTAAACATGGTTTAAATTTTGATTTAATTTTTAGGTCACATCAGAACTCTTTCTTTCCTATCTTGTTTTGGGTTAGTGTAGAACAAGACTTCAAAATTTGTTTTAAAAAAGTGTACACATATATACAGGTGCGGGACTGCTGTTAAGGAAACGCCATATTATCAGCAGAATGCAGGGTGATAGTGTGGTCAGGTTATGGAGGCGGGAAAATGACTAGATGGGACGGAGAAAATACCAAATGGAGAAGAAAGTGCGAAGGTTACTAGGAGCAGGTAAGGGGTATCCTGAAGGAATAAGAGGGTGCAGAATCAGAGGGGAGGGGGAAATAATAATAATGAAGAAGAAGAAGAAGGGAGAACAAAGAAATAATGTAGAAAAATAGAGTAGAAGTGCAAATAGAGTTCCTTCCTCTCCAAACAAATTGCTCACCCTGAATTCACTGACACGTTCCTATCACATCGCAACCTTCCAACTGCAGAACGAAGAGCTATCTCCAATCTTCTTTCTGATCTAACCATCATTATCCGCCCGGCTGACAAGGGATCAACCACGGTAGTCATGAACTACCCTGACTACCAATCCGAAGCCCTCAAACAACTTTCCGATCCTACCTTTTACCGTCCCCTCGAGGAAGATCCCACCCAACCCTTCCTTAATAGGATCCGCACCTACCTTCAAGCGCATGGACCCCATGAGGGGCTGTCGCGTTCCACTGTCTCTACACTCTGTCTCTGATAATCCCAGAACTCCTAAATTTTACCTACTTCCCAAAATCCATAAACCTGTAATCCCGGCAGACCCTTAGTTTCTAGTATTAGCTCTCCCACTGAAAGAATCTCTGACTTCTTTGACCACCATCTTCAACCGTTTGTCCAGGCTCTCTCTTCCTACATCAAGGATACCAACCACTTCCTCTCCACAATCCATTGTGTCTCTGATTCTCTCCCACCTGACACCATTTTAGTTACAGTCGACGTGACATCACTGTATACCAATGGAAGTGACATCAGTGTATACCACTGAATATTCCCCACACCCACGGCCTCGCTGCCCTTGAACACTTTTTCGACACACGCTCCAGTCCTCGTAAACCCAGTATTTCTGCTTCTGCTAGCCCAGTTTGTCCTCACCATGAACAACTTCACCTTTGAGAACCACAGTTTCCTGCAATTCATGTGCACTCGCATGGGCCCTTCCTATGCCAACCTTTTCATGTGACGCCTGGAGACCCAATATCTCAACTCCCACACCTCTCAAACCTTTCACCTAACTTCTTTATATCGACGATATTTTCTTGATCTGGACCCACGTACAAGAGTCTTCAGGAAACATTTCTGCAAAACTTCAACTGCACCTTCCCCGTCAAGTTCACCTTGTCCTTCTCGAGGGAACACGTAACTTTCCTTGATGTGGATGTCTGGCTCAAGAACAACGACTTGAGACAGGCGTTCACATCAAACCTACCAACAGTATACACTATCTCCATTTCAACAGCTCTAATCCATACCATACCATACGCTCTCTTCCATATGCTCTTGCTGTCCGGGGCTCCCGCATCTGCTCCTCTGATGACCTGCTCCAAAACTATTTCAGAACCCTCTACTCAGCTCTCACTGGCCGTGGATATCCCAAACACCTCATCCGTAAACAACTGGACCGTGCCCGTAATCATCCCAACTCTCCGCGTAGCTTCCTCCACTCCCAGTCTTCTCACCCAGTACAACCCCAGTCTTCAGGTGCTCCAAAAGCTCCTCAAACTGGTACACTCCATACTCCCTGCGTCACGTGAAACTGAAAGAGTTTTCACGTCGTGCCCCAAAATTATCTACCGCAGACCTCTGAATCTCAACACGATTCTCACCAGAACTGGACCTATCCCGCCCCCTCCCCCCAAACCTGGCAAGTGCGATAGATCCCACTGCAAAACCTGTCCTATTTTTCATCCCAGTCTTTCCTTCGTACATCCTGTCACTCCGGCAGTTGCATGTCTTCTAACTTCGTTTATCTCCTACTCCGTAAACTATGTTCCGCTTTCTACGTTGGCGAAACCCAAACTCCTCTAACATGTCGCTTTAACAACCATCGCTACTCCTCCAAATATCAACTTCCGCACCTCCCCATACTTGAACACATTTATCACGGCTGTACCTTTGACGAAACCTTTCGAATCAGAATCCTGAAAGTCTTGAACCCTTACTCACCTTCCACAAATAGAAAGACATGGGAGCAGACGTACATCTCTATCCTTTCCGCAAACCATGAACCCGGCCTCTACAGCCTGTAACTCCCTGCAGCGCAGTGTCTTCTTTGTTCCGTCCCGGTTACACTTCTACTATATTTTTCTTCATTGTTTCTTTGTTCTCCCCTTCTTCTTCTTCTTCATTATTATTATTTCCCCTTCCCCTCTGATTCTGCACCCTCTTATTTCCTCAGGAAGCCTCTTACCTGTTCCTAGTAACCTTCGCACTGTAATGACCTTGTTATATTCCACAAGTTATATTAAGAGTTTCGCGAGATGCTCACTAGATGGCTGTAATTTTGTCGTTGTAAGTGTGAAGTGAGTAACTTTTTTATATTTTGTTTAAGTGTAAATTGCAATATGAAATTAATGGCACTGGATTTAAAAGAGATAAATAACAATGGCGAGCTTAATAGACATGAAGTCTCTAAATGTAATCAGAGTGGGTAAAGTGTCAAGTATACCAGATGGATATATGTACTAGGTACGTTTATAGTATATGTCGGGTACACGATGCAGAGGTAATCAAAGGAGTTAATGATGTTCTTGTATATTTTAATCCTCTTTTGAATAAACTATTTTTTCGTAATCATTCTCCGTCTTCTTCATAGCTAGACGTAGTGTAGGAATTGTTCGCATTGCCCAGGCTGTTGAAAAGCGCCGCAGCAATTGTGGATAGTTTCTCTACAAATTAATTTGTGTCACCACTACGGTGTAGCTTTGGGTCACTTTATTAGGTATAGGTTGTTGTTAAAGATGATATGTTTCGAATCCAGAATGACCCTGAGAAGGTTATTTAACCATAGATGTAATGGGATTCCAAAGGAATTGACCACACAGCTGCAACATTTGAATATTGTATCACGACTGTAGATTTACAGGTACAAAAGGACCCATTATAGCACTTTATTTTCCATTTGGTGTTTTCTCCGTCCCACCTAGTCATTTTCCCGCCTCCATAACCTTACCACACTGGGAGCCGGACCTCCCCCTGTCCCACCTATCCTGTATTCTGCTGACAATATGGCGTTTCCTTAACACCACTCCCACACCTGTCCGCTATGTCCATTTTCTTTCCTACCAGTTGAAAACGCTTTTGCGAAACGTACTAATTTTCTATAGTGTTTGTGAAGTTCGTGAGCTCCTATCGCAAGATTTCACTATATAATCATCCTTTTTTTTTTTTCTACCTTGTTTACCATCTTATATAGGTAATGTCAGAATTTGATGACTTGCTCCAAAACTATTTCAGTACACTCTCCTAAACTCTCACTGACAGTGGATATCCCATACTCCTCATCCGTAAACAACTGTACCGTGCCCGTTATCATCCCGACCATCCGACCTCCTCGCGCAGCTCCCTCCGCTCCCAATCTTCTCACCCAGTACCAACCCAGCCTTCAGGTTCTCCCATACCCCATACTCACTGCGTCACCTGAAACTGAAAGAGTTTTCCCGTCGCGCCCCAAAATTGTCTACCGCAGACCTCCGAATCTCAACATGATTCTCACCAGAACTGGACCAATCCCGCCCCCTCCCCCAAACTTGGCAAGTGCGATAGACCTCGCTGCAAAACCTGTCCTATTTTTCATCCGTCTTTCCTTCGTACATCCTGTCACTCACAAGACGCACTCTTTTCCGACACTCCGGCAGTTGCATATCTTCCAACTACGTTTATCTCCTACTCTGTAACCTATGTTCCGCCTTCAACGTTGGCGAATCCCAAACTCTAACATTCCGCATCAATAACCATCGCTATCCTCCAAATATCAACTTCCGCACTCCCTTTACCTGAACATACTTCTTATCATGGCTGCACCTTTGACGAAACCTTTCTAGTCAGAATCCTGAAAGTCCTGAACCCTGACTCACCTTCCACAGTTAGAAAGAGATGGGAGCAGACGTACATCTCTATCCTTTCCGGAAACCATGAACCCGGCCTCAACAGCAACTCTCTGCAGCACAGTGTCTTCTTCTTCTTCCTTTCTCATCTTTGTTCCGTCCCTGTTGCACTGTTACTCTATTTTCTGCATTGTGTCTTTGTTCTCCCCTTCTTCTTCTTTATATTATTATTATTCATTATTTCCCCCCTCCCCTTTGATTCTGCACCCTCTTATTCCTTCAGGATGCTCCTAGTAACCCTCGCACTTTCTTCTCCATTTGAATTTTTATCCGTCCCACCAAGTCATTTTCCCGCCTCCATAACCTGGCCAAAGTGTCACCCGGCTTTCTGCTGACAATATTGCGTTTCCTTAACTCCAGTCCCGCACCTGTCCGCTCTATCCATTTCATTTCCTACCTGTTGAAAACGTACTAATTTTCTGTAGTGTTTGTGAAGTTCGTGTGCTCCTATCTCAAGATTTCACTATGTAAGTATCCTTTTTTTTTTCCTACCTTGTTTACCATCTTATATATATTTAACTAGCTCAAAGGAAAGCTAGTAGGGCAGTTTAAGGTAAATTTAAGGAAAATAAAGGCGAGTGCTTCCAGCTTATAGTTTCGTATTCGATCGCACACCCATTCACAAATATTACGTGCTTACAGTTGCACATTTTCAGGTATTGAGGAAGAGAGCGAAGTGCACGTGTTCACAGAGTACAAAGTTGAAGAGACAGTGGTGACATGTAGCGGACGATGCATCAGAACTGGAGAATAACTGATTGCTGTAGTGCGTCGATTTCCGGAACTTGAAATAATAATAACTGTATAGCGTGTAAAAGTACAGGGTGGGATCGTGGATGGAAATGTGTTGAAAATGCAGAGGAAAAGGGAAGTTAGAGCTATTGAAGGTTAAGGCCAGGATATATTTTCGCGCTTAAACCATGAATAAAGGCATTCTCCCACAGACGGCGTGTAGAGGTGCTGGTCGTAGGGGGTAAAATGAGTATTATGGCAACCAGGAAAGATAGATCAAAATTTGTATTGTGGAACTCGGTGTGCAAGGAAGGAAACTGGGGCATCTGGTTTGTTGATGGTACAGAAGTGACGATGGTTATTAATACGAATGTTAAGAGCACAACTTGTTTCCCCCCACATATAAGGCATCACAGAACTTGCAGGTTAACATGTATATAAATAACATTAGGGGTGTGGCATGTACCCTTGGGATTGAGGGTGTACCGGCTATTAGCAGTATTGATAGTGATTGTGGGAGAAGTGATGAAAATGCCTTTTGTGGGAGAAGTGATTAGTTCTGTGATGTCTTTTATGTTGGGGAAACAAGTTGTGCTCTCAACATTCGTATTAATAACCGTCGTCACTTCTGTACTATAAACAAACCGGATGCCCCAGTTTCCTTCCTTGCACACAGAGTTCCAAAATACCAATTTTGATCTATCTTTCCTGGTTGCCATAATACTCATTTTACCCCCTACGACCAGCACCTCTACACGCCGTCTGTGGGAGAATGCCTTTATTCATGGTTTAAGCGCGAAAATATATCCTGGCCTTAACCTTCAATAACTCTAACGTCCCTTTTCCTCTGCATTTTCAACACATTTCATCCACGATCCCACCCTGTACTTTTACACGCTATACAGTTATTATTATTTCAAGTTCCGGAAATCTACGCACTACAGCAATCAGTTATTCTCCAGTTCTGATGTGCATCGTCCGCTACGTGTCGCCACTGTCTCTTCAACCTTGTACTCTGTGAACAACTGCACTTCTCTCTCTTCCTGTATACTTGAAAATGTGCACCTATATGTACGAAATATCGTAGTGACTTTTAGATATGTGAATATTTGTAAGATCTAATACGAAAGCTTTTTTTTTTTCTTCAGATTTACCTTATATTGCACGTTCGCAAGAAAAGTGAAGTCTTTCTTAAGAAGCTTACGTAAAATCCATCCAATATTAATGCTATCTACTGGCCACCAATGGAGATAGACTTGTGGCAATTTTGTCAAAGAATGGAAAAAAAAATTAGTTGTGACACTTTTCTTACCATCCCCGTCCACTTAGTGTATGTAAAGTTTCAAAATATAAAAAATCCATAAACTCAAAGGTAAGAAATAAAAGATTAACGTGAAGCTACAGTAAACAGTTAAATGTCGAAGGTATCAAGGTTAGAGAGAAAGAGATATATCAGGCATGCAGATGTGGAAGAATTTAATAAAAAATCAGGAGTATTTAGTAGAAATTATTTTCAGTACATTTTGATAATGTATATACTGCAACAGATTACGAGAATTATATTTTTTTAAGATTTAGACACAGTGAAACATGCAAGAGTTCGTGATACGTAAAGTCTTAATGAGCTTTTTAATTAATTTTTTTTTTCAGCTCTTACATCGTAATGTGGATGCTGTAGAAAGAAAAGCAAATGGATTCTTAACAGGGAGTATCATCATTAAATGTAAGGATTTTCGCATCATTCAGCTGGACATTAATAATTACGATGATTTTGTTAATGCTGCGAATTCCATCGAACGACTGTCATCTCTAAGTAAGTTCACTAACATTTCATTCTTGTTTATGGAAATTGTTTTGTGTCTAATTGAGTTTCTCGTATAGATAGACAGGCAGCTATGGACAGTGACTATGAAAGTTTATTCTGGTTATGAAAGAAAAAAAAATGCGATTACATTTTTACGAGATACTTTTCACAGATTGAGGTGTGCACAACCTCTGACCCGCAATTTGTATTGAAATGTCTGATCTGATACGTTGTGTTACGTGCAGAGTGTAACAGAGTGAAATACAATGCAACAGAAATAAAAAAAAAGATTGAAAAGTTAATTTATTTCTGTTAAATAGCTAAATTCTATTGTCAATGAAAAGTAATTATTATTATGTATTTATCACAGACGTTATTCTCATAAAAATGAATACTAATACTGGCTACGGATTCGGCGCATATTTTAAATCAGACGATATTAAATATCTTTAATATTTTTCATAGACTTTATGGCGTACCAGCTAACATCACTGTTTGCAAACTCCTGAGGTAGAGAGCGGTCGTTAGAGCGCTCGGTTTTTTAATCGGGAAGACCCGGGTTCAATTCCCGGTGCCGGCCATCCTGATCGAGATTTTCCTTCTTTCACAGCTTTCATCTTCTTCGGCTGCAGGGACTTCCTTCCAACAACTGTGGCATAATTTCCTCTTTGCCTCCAGGTTGTCAGCTCCGAAACAATCATGCTTGATTTTCTTCATGTCTCCAGTGTTTCTGGTGTCTTGTTCCAGTGTCTCTTGCTCCATCATCCCAGACTATGGACCTGCTGCGCCTCCTGGGGCGTAGGGGTGGTCCCATCGAGTCCCTGTTCGGGCACCATATATGACGATTCCTTTATCCCTGCTTCGAGCGCCAGTAGCAGTTATAGGACTTTCCCGAACGGTACTAGTCTCGAAACTACTACGAAAGTTGATGACAGGAGATCCAATACAAGAAATCCAGGAAAGGGGTCAACTGCTTTGCGTTGCGTGCGCTGACCTGGTAGTCGAGCTTGAACTATGGAACTTCCCCGATGAAAGCAAAGAGCGTTGATCCTGTACTCTACCACAATTTTCCGCTTGAAGATCCAGTACGTCCGAATAGCCGCTGCAGCAAAAAAGACTTTCTGCAAGAGAGAAGATGGGTTCCTCTCGAGCCTCTCCGGGAAACAAGAGATCCGCACCAACGGGCAGTCACACTCTCGAATCGCCGAAGAGATCCAAAGAGACCTCGCGCGTCCACCAAGAGATGATTGCTCTCTCGTATCCACCAAGAGAAGGTTATTCTTTCGCTTTTTCCACGATGCGGGGGTGTCCTTCGAGATCCCAAGGGGCTGCCTTTCGCATATACCAAGAGACTAGTAATGAGAAGATGGAACATCAATTAAAATAGACCAACTATTCAGCTGTTGGTGCACGTGCATAACCTGCTTTTCGAGGTTATGCTGACATATGCAATTATAGCAAACACTGATATATATTACACCTAATTATACACATATTGTAAATAATTAATTATGAAAGTGTCTTTGGTATCGATCAAGCCTTTACTTGAAGTTAAAAGAATGTTATTAATAATTAAAACAAAAGTTCGCTATGTCGCACGCCATCTTCTGGGCATGGCGGTGACAACTGTTGCTAACCCGCACTAAGACGTGATCCGGTGGTTGTGACAAAGTGATACCCATGTAACTACAAAGCAAGAAATATAATTATGTATAAGAGAACTGCGAATGATTTGAATGTTCGTTTTGTACAGTATGAAATATTTGTGAAAGTAGGATAGTGTTTAGACACTATCCAGAATAATGAAGGTAGTGTTTGAGAATTAATGATAATATACTAAATTGGAAGAAAGAGGCGCATAATACTTAAGCTAACTAGGAAGGTGATGGTTAGTGACAATGTAGGTTAATTCAAGGGTAGAAAAAGAGCACGGGTACATGGAGTTGAGTTACGTTATAAGTTATGTCGTACTGAATTTAATTATATTTAGTTCAGTTGATTTATGCCCTTCAAGCGTCCTCAGGCCGGAATAGTGTAAGGAAAGGGGTCTACGGGCTTAAGTTGAAGGCACCATCCCGGCATTTGTCTGTTGTGACTGAGGAAAGCCCTGCAAAAACCTCAGTCAGGATACTCTACTGGTGGGATAGCATCCAGGATCTCTCGAATGCGAGGCCAATGCTCTACCATCTCTGCTACGGCGGCTCGGTCTAGTTATTTCGTAGTCGTAGTACACAGATCGAAGGTAGACAAGTGTTTCCAACTTTAGTTAGCCATCAGCCGTATTCAGAAACATATTTTGAAGTGACTAGAGGTATACTAACGAGTGACTAACGATGCTAATCCATTGTTAGTCACTTGTTAGTACAGCACTAGGCAATCCAAAAACATCTCTGAATAGGGCTGCATATTCGTTTAACGGAACACGCAATTGTGTGCAAACTAATTCTGACAGATTATCATGTAATAGACGAGAACAGGCATCTAGAAGGATTCGCTTTGAAAAGAATGTTAAGGCACAGTTTGTGGTAATATATCCTTTTGTTACTTGTTGATTACATACAGCAGATTAGGTGTTTCATGATTAGATGTTTAATTGATTTGAAGAAGAAATTTGTGAAGCACGCGGTAGAAAGTAGTAACGTACGTGTGTCTGTCTGGATCTCTCTCCCTCCCTCTGTCTGTCTCTCTCTCTCTCTCTCTCTCTCTCACACACACACACACACACTTCTAGAGGATAGCAATAGGACTACTTCATTAGTTTAAAAAAAGCGAGTAGTTGCAATTTTAAGTATCTTGATTTTTTACTTCATATTTTGCTTCTGTTTTTTAAGGTGTTTGAGTATCAATTTGTTGTCTTGCCAGTGTTCTGTACTTCACTGTTTCCTCAATGATGATAAAACGCGATGCGGAAAAACGCAATCCCTAAATCCTTCGTGCAATTGTTTCAATCTGGAGATTTTTCCATTCTTCAGTTATATTCTTGTATTTGGATATGCTTGAACCGCAGTTGTACTGTCTATATAAATATTACTGTTCCTGATAGCTATATCCTTCCTTACATAATATTCATAAACAGGGGCATATAGATATCAGGGGAAACTCAGAAATAAAACAGCAAACGATTGTAAGGTGGAAAATATATATATTACATGACCACTGTAGCAAGTTCAAAACCGAACTGTTTTCATGGAAAAAGAAAGGAAAAGTTAATGTTCAAAGTAGCCCTTTGTAGTGTGACTTCATTAAACACCATTGTAGTCTTTGCTTTCGAGACAAATGTAAGGATTGTAGACCAACTATGAACATACTGTGCAATTCCTGGGTCCTTATTGAACATTTTGATGTATAAAACTTATGATTTGATGTACGTATAGTACATACGAAGTAAAAAAAAAATCCCTTTCGGTAGCCCTACAGGCTGAGGTAGATCTTGAAGGTTTTTTTTTATTATTATTATTTTCAAAAATTCAAATCTCGCCTTATATGAGAGCTATCGAGAAACTATTTATTGATTTGTAGATTATTAATCAAGAGCTGTTCAACGATACCCCACAAGACGTATATATTTATACTCGCTTTGTTTCGCTTGGAGCGCTGCCCCCAGACCCACGTAGGGGGTTCGCCCCCCAACTTCAGTGCTTTTGAGAGGATGCGCCTCCTTTATCTTAACCAAAATCTCACTGCAGCACACCACCACCATCCATCTGCACCCTCCCACGGGGGGCTGCGCCCCCCAAAAGGAAGGTTTGCCCCATTTATTGTAACCTACTCCTGGTCATACACCTTCAAAGAAAATTTCCTTTCTCTACCTTCAATGATTTGGAAATTGGTTTTTTGGGTCGGCCATTTTGGATCCAAGTTGACGACTTTTTGAAAGTTTTCTTATATTGTCGTGACCTACTTGTGATGGCACAACTTCAAGTAAAATTTCATTTATCCAGCTCAAACGGTGTGCAAAATGGGATTTTGGGCGGTCATTTTGGATCCAAGATGGCGACTTTTCCCAAATGTTGTAATATTTCCCTAAACTACTCGTCATAATGCACCTTTATGCCAAATTTCGTATCTCTAGCTCAAACGGTGTGGAAAATGTTTTTAGGTCCGCCATTTTGGATCCAAGATGGCGTCTTTGGATACAACATGTAATATTTTAGTAACATACAAATGATAATGTATAGTGTTACCAAATTTGATATTTCTAACTGCAGCCGTTTAGTCTGCAGCTAGAAATATCAAATTTGGTAACACTATACATTATCATTTGTATACAACAATGGGTTCGGCGGCCATTTTGAATCCAAGATGGCGACTTTTTCAACATTTCGTAATATTTTCTTGAACTAGTAGTGACAATACACCTTTATTTCAAATTTCGTATCTCTAGCTCAAACGATATGGAAAATAGATATCTTACTTCCGCCATTTTGGATCCAAGATGGCGTCTTTGAACTCATTAGGTAACATTTTCGTAATCAAAAAGTGATGTTGTACCTTTATGCCAAATTTGATTTCAATGGCCCCAGCGGTTAGGCTGTGTATTCTATACAACAATGGGTTCGGCGGCCATTTTGATCCAAGATGGCGACCGATTTTGCTCATTAACGAACTTAACCGAGCTATTAAACCTAGAAACAACATATAAAAATTTGGTTCAAATATCTTCAAAATTATGGCCGCTAGCGTGTTAATATATAAATATATACTTTCATATCGTATCGATCTCCATAGGTATATTTTTCTTCGAAATCTACCTAAAAAGGATTATGTTAGCTAGTGTAAAACGTATTATTCAACACAGATTCTTACACTAGACGTAACAGCGATGAAAAAATCAGGGTTCCCACTCGTCCTGGAAAACCTGGAAATGTCCTTGAAAATGCATTTCTGTCCTTGAAATTTACAGAAATACTGAATGTCAGATTTTTCATAATTATAATGAAGATTCTAATTGATTGCTTCCTGTTTTTGTACTGAATAATAATTTGTCATGATCCTGCATGTATGGGTGGTTGGTGGGCTTTCTTTCTTCCAACAGGGTGGTTGGCTGGGAGAACTTCTCTCTTCTTCTTTCATCCACTAGTCTGTCAACCCGTTCTTGGATGCTGTCTTCACTAGCACTATCCTCCAGAAACTGTGCTTTGTACCAGTATCAATCCTCCATAATCAGTCTATTTTCGCAACAGTACTTACTCTTCAGCAAAATTTCATATGAATGCTATTTGTGACAAGGTCATATCATCGCCTAATCATCCAGAAATCTGTTCTTGTGACATTGTCTTCTGCTGCTAAACTATCACAATTCACCCCATCAAAGAGCAACATGGTGAGTGCATCAAATGTGGACTTGGGATTTGCAACTTCACAAAGTCTCCGAAGTGCATGCAAAGAGAGGAACGTTACTGAAAGGGAAAAACTCCAGTTCAGAGTTGAATGCCAGCTATTCCTGTGCAAATTGCTGTTGTATGTCATACAGAAGAGTCCACTGAAATACAGGCTTGTCATGCCTAGATCCAGATAGATCCAGACAGTCATGTCATCCGTAAAGTTTCGTGGTGCCTTCAGTCACTGTTGGAGAAGAAATGGGCTACACCCATGTGATCAGCTGTTTGTTTTGTATGGAAAATTTACTGAGCAGTTTAAAGATGCACTTGCTGGGTATAAGTTGGACCTTGAGAGGCTGGATTGTTTTTACAGAAAACTGTTGGATGATTCGAAAGAATTTAAAAATTTGTTGTTAATCATAAAGAAGCTTCTGGTTTTGTCTCATGGACAGGCTGCTGTCGAACGAGGCCACAGCATAAATAAAGATCTGCTTGTTGAAAATATGAAGGAGAAATCATTGGTCGGTTTGAGATTGGTGTATGATAACATTTCCCATAAAGACCTTACTTCAATCAACATCACGAAAGAAATGCACCATCATGCCTTCCATGCAAGGCAGCGCTATATGGCAGAGCTGGAGAAAATAAGGACTGTTGAAAGAGAAAGTCAAGTGCAGAGCAAGAGGAAAGAGATAAGTGAATGTACAGCAGCTGCAGAGAAAGAAAAGGAAATGATGGAAACAAGTGAAGCTTTGGAGACTGAAGCAAACCAGATTGCACATGAAGCAGAGCAGAAGTCTTGCTTTACTTTATTGACGAAGTCAAATGCTATCCGTAGAGCAGCTTCGCTAAAGAAGAAAGAGATTGTGTCTATAGATGAGGAAATCACACAACTGCATACTCAGTTGAAAAACTTGTAATATAATTCCTTTTTTTCCCTAATTATATCTATCACGCAATGAAGATGTCATGTACGAAAAATAGATTCTTGTTGTTTGTAAATTTGTTCGGTGCACAATTAAAATGTCATATAAAAAGAATGAAAATACATGTGCTGGATGTGGGTGGATCGGATGGCTATAAGGGGAGTTGGGAGGCCACCAAAAAAAAAAAAAAAAGCAGCACATTACGCTCCGCTTTGTGTATTTAATTATTGTGTATTAATGCTGTACATGCATTAATATTCACTGCATAAGCTACTGTGCTTTTCATTTCACTGTTTTGAGTTTTGAACCTACAGTTGCAATCCTGTTATACCTTGCTGTGCCGAAGTCCTGGAAAATTGGTGATTTGTTCTGGAAACATCCAGGAAATGTCCTGGAATTTTTGTGGGGAAAAAGAGTGGGAACCCTCAAAAATGTATTTTAGGCAAACAGAAATAATTTTACCATTATTTGTAGTCACTGGTAGACTTTACAATTGTGAGGCTTAGAAGCAAAAGCTGCAATCTCCATTTTTTTTTCGCAAACCGAGATTTTGATGGAATTGTATACATTAAAGTGTCTAATGAAGGTAAATCCCTAATTCTTTGTGTAATTTGTAGTTTTTTGCGTAGGAACCACAGGAAAAGTACCCATGTACTATTATATTTACCAACATAAATTTTCTTTTGGCACTCCCGTAAATTTTTTTGGAGTGGAGGTTGCAGCTTTTGCTTCTAAGTCCCATAATTATTTGAAACCACGAATTGTAAATGCAAATGATATATGGTAGAAAATAATACCTCAACGCTTCAAAAAGTTTAACTTTATTTGTAAAGCTTTACAGATTTTACTATCATGTAAAATTGTGTAAACGTAAATGCTATGTTTTATGCTAACACTGCAACAAGCATATAATTTAATTAAACTAAAATTTGATCGTGCACACTAGTGAAATTACGCTCAGTATGTTTGTTTGTTTCATATATTATCTCTAAAATCAACAAATTCCACGACTAACACTCGTTTTCCAGGGGTCACAGAAGACTCATTACATCCAATTTCTTCCTCTTTGTTCATTAATTGTTAACATATCGTCCGGTGTAGAGCTAGCGCCTTCTTCACTGTTCATTCCACTCGCACCAGACTCTGATGTTGCATTAAAATTTCCCCAAAATAACCCCATTCCTCCATTTTTTTTTTTTATTTTTTTTTCATATTAATACGTTAGACATTACTTTCTATATATTTATATTATTTAAGACCTTTGGTATTATACTGCACCCAGTAAAAGTTAAAGTGTACAAAAGATACTGTATTACACAAATTGCAGTGTACACTTTCATAATTTTTTTACACTGTTAAATACGCGGGATCATTCGTATTAAGCTTTTCTTGAAGGATCTAAATTTCATTAACACATTTTACGTGTTGTATTTTATCTGACCTTTACTATTATATTGCGTTCTGAATAACTTTTCCATCACTGTTCAATGTATCCCCAGAAATTCAAAGTTGCCCCACTTTACTGTATCAATAAAAAGTATATACTCTCTCTACATATTCATCTGATACCTTCATATCCACGTTTCGTCTACTTTCCGTCCGTCATTCTGTTTGTATTTTATGTTGTCATTTTGTTGTTTATTGGTATAATTGTTTCCCTTTCTGTTTACGCTGTATTCTTCCTAAGTGAAGCACGTGTCGTATTTTGTCTATTCCATTTTCCATGTTTATTGTAGATTCCTTTGTTCCAAGCACCTTTTTTTAAAAATAGTTTGGCCTCATCCACTTTCCGTACAATTTTTCTTTAAAAGCGTGGAATCAGTATATTAAACTACGTATTATTATTATTATTATTATTATTACACGTGCTGCAATGAACTTATTAGCTTAATATAAATGTATAATTTTCGATTTAGTATTAATGAATGAATGACAAAATCGGAAATGGCCATGTGTGTTATTGTGTCGTTCGCGAAAGAAACTGACTTCACTACCTTTAAAAGCATGAACGAGGTTCCCAAAGCAATGTTTTAAATCACTTTCGTTGAAACAGGAAAGAGCTCTTGTGGTGATAATTGCATTCAGATCTTGTATGTTTCAAACACAGACCCTGATGCGAAGACAGCTACAAATTTCGTTGATCTAATTTTAGGTAAGAAGTTGTTAATATCGCTCGACTACAGTTGTTAATAAATGTATCTTGACCGAGTAGAGTGGTTTAGCGGAATAGGATTACTCGCCAGAAATTCAACCCTCGTTATCGAGATTTTCTCTACTTTCACGTTATTATAATGCCGGGATGGTACCTTAAGGCCAATACAGCTGTCTTTCCCCATCCGTATTTAATAGACAATGACAAGACGGCGTAAGCTTTGAGCTGTTGTAATACCATAAGAATAATTTTAAAATTTTGAAAAGTATATTCAAAGGGTCCCGATTTCGATTCCCGGTGGGAATACATTGAACATAATGGTTCGGAATCTACTTCAAACTGTAGGACTCGTCCTTAGAAGACAACGGCAAACTCACATTGGTTTCGTTGCATTTGCTTCCATAAGAATGTTTTATATTGTGTACTGGGTGTGACTTTATTTTCTTGAATTCAGGTTTGGACAATAAATCACGGATATTTATCTGTGTATGTACTTGTAAACTCTTTGTCATTATTGTGAAACGTAGTGATCTGTCTACGAATATTTGAACTACATAAAAGTCTGAACTTTGAATTCTTTGTGTTGACGTTCTCTTATCAAACTTTCGGATATAAAATAAAACATTGATAACTTTATCTTATCAGGGGGTCGCGTTACTGCAAAGAGCAGAGCTCAAATAAATTGAAAGCTATCATTGAACACTTCCACTATGAGACGCATGTTCCTTGGTCTTGAGATTTCATCAGTTCCACGACTTTTTAATGAGATGTTGATCTAGTTGATGTTTCTGCGTGCGTGTGATAAGTGCAAGAGAATAAAAACTAACACCCCCTTGTGCTCCGGTTTCGAATGCTTGTGTTCATAAATACTTAATACAACTTGTTCGTTATAAGAACATTACTTTAGGTAGATCTTTGACCAATATTATATTCAGAAGGTTTATTGGTTGGACTGTTCTTTAGCTGTTAATTGCATCCTGTTAGTGGCGAGGGTGGTTGTTTACGAGTCAGTATTGCAAAACCTAGATGGTTTCGAACCCAGGTCAATAATAGTTGAAATTGATCTGTTCGAAGGGAAATTTGAACTGAGGTATTTTTTTAATTTTCCCTCTCGTCCCTCGTGGCGAATGTCGGGATGGAAGTCATCACTACTTCCGGTTCAATCTTTTTCCCCGTTTGTTATTCTCACCAAGATAAATATTTTCCCTCTACCTGGAAGACGTAGCCAGTTCCCAGAAGTGCAAAGTTATAGAGATCAACGTATGAACGTTGTATAGCTATTTTAAGAAATTGGCCTTGATAAGTATGGTGCAAGTATGAAAATTGATGATGTTAGTCTATGTCAGAAAATGCGTAGTTTCTTAGATGGAGTCGTCCAAATTTAGTAAGGCATCTTGACAAATTTATTTAATTTTGTTTTTATTTATTTAAAGTGAATATTGTAGATTCGCTTGTGGTAGCCATTTTACACTAGGAAATAAGTCGAAATGACAATACGTCGATAAATAATGACGTAGGCCCTGTCGATAAATAAGGACGGCTTAGCAAATGACAACTGAAGTTGTACCCAAAGAATGTATTGAGAAAGAAATTGATTGAAGAATACAACTGTCGGGAGGAATTCCTTCTAATATTCACTCATCTATCATAAACATTGCTCAATAACATTCTTTCGGTAGAATTTCGATTGTCATTTGTTAAATTGAATTGATGTATGACCTTGAGATATTTATGGCTCAGGCCGGGATAGAGTAGAGCCTGGATAGAATGCGGAAAGGAGTCGGCCAGGGCCTAAGTTGAACGTACCATTCCGGCATTATGTGACTGAGGAAAAACCTCAGTCAGGATGGCCTGCCTCAGATATCGAACCCGGGACCTCCAGAATGCGAATTCAGTGCTCTATCGAGTTACGGCCGCTCGGTTGATTTTCATTTGTGACGCTAACTGTAGACGCTGAAACTAGGGATTTTACAACAAAGATTGAAATAATTTCATCCGTGTACTAGGAGAAATTCATTCCTAAAATATTGTATATTTTTTAAATCCATTCTATACTATGTGTGTTCTTTCCCCAGATGTATTGAAACGTAAAAACTCAAACTCTTCATGACCTACACCTATATTTTTGGAAGTGGTGAGACGAATTCCACGATGGTGCCCCACCACAGTTTCCGGCGGTACTAATTTATAAAATTATTAGCGTGGTGTTCCTGTTTCGTATTACTACTAAGGTTAAGTAATTTTCATAGATGGCCTTAGTGTTACAGATTCTAAACATGCTATCTCGATATTGGTTGTTCTTGACGTCAATATTTGCAAATATTTAGTAGTTGGCATGCCACACAAGTGACTTCCGAAGTTTTAAGTTATAAATCGACCTAATTTGTTTCAAGAAAGCCAAGCAGATCGAGACGTAAAATCTTTGGTAAACTATATTTTGTATGGGCTGTTTTCAGGGACGTGTTTAGTGGGTGGAACTGAGCCATCCCCCCTCCCCCGGAAATTCAAAGTTTTATGTAGAGCATAATTTTTAGGCGTAATTATGTATATTTAATATACATTTCTTACTCAGACACACCTTGAACCCCTTCCAAAATCGACTTCTAGATACGTGCCTGGCCATTTTAGTTACTTTAGACTTCGGCCCGTCACGATTATACGAGTGCAATGCTTGTCAAAATCCACTAACACTCATGCCCCAGGCGGGATTCGGACCCGCGACCTTGGAGAGTATCTAATGCCTAAGTCCATACGACTACCTTGCTCGGCTAGACCGAGACGTGTTTTCAAAATTTCTCTTTAAAGAGGATGATTAGGTTGATGTCAAGAGCCGACAAGTTCTGTTCAAGAAAACAAACTTGGCAAGTAAACAATCATGAGAGCAGCACCGTAGCCAAAGGGGTTCGCCTACGGTCCCACATATATATATATCTACTTTTATTGTGTAAATAGGAAGACAAATAATATATCGTGACCGTGGCATCTCCTATAGTTTGTGGCAAGTGCCGGGTCTGCATGAAAGAGGAAGTCAGACGTCACTCGCTGAAGTTTAATGTAATGTTGAAGCATGGTTCTACATACTGGTCGTGATTATAAAAGTATCCATGTTGATGTTGATAAATCGTATAAATGTCATTAAAGACACTTGGTCTGGAAAGAAATTAAATACACATACGTACAAAGAAATTAATTTCACAAATATGACCAGAATAAAGAAACATTTCTCTTGAGTTAATCAGCTAGCCACACCCATCCGAGTTTGTGGTTGTGCTAGGAAAAAAATATTTATGTGCTATTTAATGAAGCAGCCCAGTGACTCACCTAGAACAACATGGTGGCATATTGGACTCAAGATGGTCTAGTAGTATTGTAAAGCCTGTCTCTTATACTAGATCCGTCCTGAACTTCCGAAGAGTTCTAAAGATTGCTGGCACAGTTCCTAAGTGTGTCTCACGTATGTTTAAGGCTTAAAAATCAGGGAAATAGGTTGGTAATCCCAAGTGCTTAATTTTGATTTTGAGGTCATTCCTTATCAATTCATCCAGGGTATGTAACCCACAGTCTCAGATTTAGCTGGAATTTGGTGTTAGATTTTTGTTAGTCATATAATGGAAAAGTCTCAATTATTATTGCAGTATGTTAAGTAGTTTATAAATAACTGTGGTTTGAAAAATTGTATGAAAAGTTAAGAATGTTCGCTCGATCCGCCTGCTTGTACTACTGTGCTACAGAAACATCAGCACAGCTCTAAAATGAAAAAAGGCAAGACCTTCAAACTTAGTACAGTGTTAGCATGAGGCATCCACATATACTTTGATGGAATGGTATCTTATATTACCTGCAGTAAAAATTGGTAAAGTTAGGTTTCTTTTTTCACACCCTTTTCGTATAAGGTAACTTCAAAATTTTTCCCCTTCCGTTAAAAATAATGAGCATTTTGCATATGTATCCAACACGTGTATAAACTCTTCGTGTTAGCCATAAAGTTCTATGACACAGGATAGTTCGAAAGTCCCAGTATAGCCTGGTAGCTCACAAACCGACATGAAGTATCGTAGTACACAAAAATGGAATGGTCGGTAAGGGCTACATTTTGGAGTACACGATCAATGTAGTCACCATCTTGAAATCCATCGTATTACACAGTCCGACAAGTAAGTAATGAGACTGATTTTATTCTGACAAAACAGAGAATGCAAAATAGAAATCAATATGTGAGTTCGAGAGAGTAATCCTTCATCTACGACCTGGCAACACCGTATGGTCCCGCGTGAAGCACAACGGGAAATATGACGTCAGTACCGCAGTAAGTGAAAGGCCTTTGTCACGCCAGCGTCATGGAGCAGAGGGCGAATATCAAGTTCTGTTTCAAACTCGGGAAAAGTGGCACAGAAACTGTTGAGTTGATGCGGAGAGTGTATGGTGATACTTGTTTGTCTCGTGCACAGATATTTAGATGGTATGAACGTTTCAAAAGTGGTGTGGAATCGATTGACGATGAACCTCGGCCGGGTCGTCCAATTTCTGTTCGTAACGAGGAACTGATTGAAAAGGTCCGTGAACGTGTGCAAGAAGATCGTTGTGTGACTGTGAGAATGATGGAAGGTGACTTTGGTGTTAACAGGGAGACAATTCGTAAGATCTTAGTGGAAGATTTAGGCAAGAAGAAGGACGCAGCGCGGTTTGTGCCACACTCATTATCTGATGAACAGAAACAAGCGCGTGTTGATTACGCCCGTGACATTATTGCAACTGCCCGTAGGAAGACAAATTTCCTTCTGTCCATTGTTGCAGAAGACGAATGTTGGTATTTTCGTTATGATTCAGCTACTAAACGTCAGAGTGCCGAACGGAAGTCTGCAGATTCTCCAAAAGGAAAGAAACTTCGTCTCCAAAAGTCAAAAGTGAAGACAATGCTCATTTGTTTCTACAACAGTAAGGGTATCATTCATCATGAATTTGTACCAGAAGGTCACACAGTTAATGCTCAGTTTTATTTAGGTGTTTTGGAGCGTTTGTTGAAGAGAATACGTTGTGTTCGGCCTGAATACTCAACCCCAGGTAGCTGGTTTCTTCTCCATGACAACGCTCCAGCTCACCGAGCAGTACTTGTTGCGGAATATTTGGCCACAAAACAAGTGTGTGTGCTGAATCATCCCCCCTATTCACCAGATATGTCCCCCTGTGACTATTTTCTGTTCCCTAAGCTGAAGTTGCCATTGAAAGGACGACTTTTCGGCAGGGTTGAAGACATCCAAGCAGCTGTGACAGCGGCATTACGGGCCATACCACAAACTGAGTTGCAGAAGTCATTCCACTCCTTGTGTGATCGTGCCACTCGTTGTATTGATGCAGGAGGGATGTACTTCGAATAATAAACAGGTATTATTCAATTACTTTTGTTTGTTTCGTCAGAATAAAATCAGTCTCATTACTTAATTGTCGGACTGTGTATATGGAGGTCAAATTTTACAATTGGCAAGTGGGTCGTGTGGCTTATCAGACAACTCGAGAATGTTTCCAGAAAGGCATTCCAGGTGTTAGATTTGATCTACCTCTTACGGCGTCTGAGTTAACGACACTGAAAGGAGCTGCTGGATAAATGAACACAATCTGCACTGCAAATTATCAGTGAAGGTAACTCTGACATCGTAACAGGTAGATCAAATTTAACACTTGGAATGACTTTCTGGGAACATTCTCGTCCCAGTTGCTATTTAAAATCATGTCCTCCGTCCAATATGGCGGATTTCAAGATGGCAATGAACATGTACTCCATCCTCACCAGTACACTACAATGCTTCATTTTCAAGTCTTCACAGAACTTCAACACTTGTTGGATACATAATTAAAATGCTCATTATTTTTAAAAGAGGAAAAGCACATCTCCATTTTTTTCTGTGTTTATAGTACTTTTCGTCCTCTTTTCAAAATTGTATATGTCATTTTGTGATATATTTCCTTCTTTCACTTTTGCCTTTTTGAAGTTACCTATATACGGAAAGAGTGAAAAAAGAAACTTAACTTTAACATTTTTTACTGCTGGTAATATAATACAATACTTCCATAAAAGTGTATGTGAATTCCTCATGCTAAGCCGAAACACTGGAAAGTTTGAATGTCTTACTTTTTTACATTTTGGTGCTGTCTAGATGTTTCTGTAGCATAGTAGTACAACCAGGTTTATCGTGCGAACATTAAACATTTTTCATACACTTTTTCAAACCACTATTATTTATAAACTTCTTAACGTATTGCCATAATAATTGAGACTTTTCCAGTATATGACTAGCAAAAGCCACACACCAAATTTCAGCTATATCAAGAATTTTCGGTTACATTTTCATCGTGCACTGGATGATTCGACATAGAATGACCCTTTTAGGCATCTAAGGTCCAGGCCTCCAATTGCTTCATATCCTTTCATTTATCCATTAGGACAGCTCTATGTGGTAGTGCATTGTCACTCATAAATATCAATTTGGTTCTCTTCCGCTCCTGTACAGTAGAACGTATTTTTGGAAGGTTACGTTTCGGAATTCTTGGGTTGTTAGTGTACTTATTTCGAACATATGGAGGGGGAGTGGTATTCGATTTATGTTGAGATTTCTCCCTCTCTGCAAAAATAGTCATTGACTCTTTTCCAACCTGGCCGGATACGAACGACGTAAAATACGGTATGCAATGTGTCTAAAAAATTCTTTCCCCTCCGAAAAATAGCACAAAGCGAACACTCGAGGGCGTGTATATATCTAGAATTCAATATGATTCTACCCTACTTCATCATAGCCCTATTTCCATGATAGTCTCATTAAGTAAATGATGAAAATTATAAAATTTCATTGATTCACTTTGTGCTTGATTGAAAATACATCATCAGCATCATCGTTAGTTTTCCGTCGAAAGTAAGGTTCTTGGAGACAAGTAAAACCTCCTCCATTCATCGTGATCTTGCGCTCTCCTTTTTTATCTCAGCATATGATTAATCTTCCGTAATAGTGTCAAGGAGTTGGATTGGTATTTTTCGCCTACGTCTCTTTCCCTCAACCATACCTTCATTGCATCCGTACTACCTTGAATTGAATTGAGTTGTTATTAACGTCTGAAACGATCTGGTAAGCTTCCAAGGATGGGTCCTACTTTTGTTAAAAGTAGATTCTGAAATCATTTCGTTCAGTGGACCGTGGCCTGATGTGAAGAACTCGTGACAAGTATTAGTATTCCGTACACGGAAGCTGCTGGAGTACTTAAATGAAAGATGCAAATGCGGATAGACCCTATATATATAACTAGTACAAAGGAAAGCCGAGAAGGCAATTTAAGTAAATTTTAGATAAATGAAGGAGAAAAAAGGATTACTTACAGCTTACTAACGCACTAGATCACACATATTCACATGTACACACAAAAAAAAAAAAAGTCACTATATTTCTTGTATTCACACTTTTTCAAGTAGAGAGGAAGACATTGAAGTTCATGTGTTCACAAAGTACAAGTTTGAAGAGACAGTAACGACACGTAGCGGACAAAACATCAAAACTGGAGAACAACTGACTGCTGTAGCGCGTAGATATCCGGAACTTGAAATTTCAAGTTCCTCTCTACTTGAAAAAGTGTGAATACACGAAATATAGTGACTTTTCTTGTGTGTACATGTGAATATGTGTGATCTAGTGCGTTAGTAAGCTGTAAGTAATCCTTTTTTCTCCTTCATTTGTCTAAAATTTACCTATATATATAGATATATATATATATATTGATTAAGTAATATATACAAAAAATGGAAGATACATACACGATTACGTTTGTATTTACAATGCCGCCCACACATACACACACACAGACACCGATAAGATGGGACTCGCTTGTTATAGCATTTAGCGGTCGCTTCTCACTGCCTTTGTCTGTTCTTTTACTTGCTTCTTCCTTTCAACTCTCCTCCCTCTTTCTGCTCTGGTTTTCTGTAACATAAAAACACAATTTTGATCTCCAACAACTAGCTTCAAATCTAAGGTACCTTTTCTTAACCGAGAATAGAACGTGGACTGTTAAGTAAATTTACTGATACAACAGAACCATGCAGATAAATAACTTGAAGGTGGAGAAATTAAAATAAGTCGTTTTTACTTGCGAAATAGTATCTCTTTCTGTCTACGCTTAAATTAGTAAAATGAAGTAATAATGCATTTTCTCTTTAAATTAGATGATTGAAAACAGATTACATTATTTTCTAATATTATTCTCGCAGATTCTGTAAGTTTTCAGTAACAGTGTATTTTTTCTCTTAGTAAAAATCTTGTGTCTAAGCAGTGCAATGGTAACCGTAAATTTGGTTACTGGTGAGTTTAAGTATGTACATTTTTACATGTTGCTATAATATCTGTGTATAATGTAATGGCCGAAGTTAATAAAATAAATCAATCGTACAGTAACTTTTTACTAGTTTCAGATATCAGCTTGTTTTAATCAAGAGGAAGGAAACAAATATAAAACAATAAGAGAGTAAAATTTAATTCACCGTATAAATAGTTTTATATTGGTTAATCTAATCATAAAGTGAAGGCGTTACGAAACGATATGAAAATGGAAGAAAGTACACGAAGATAATGCGTATTGGTATTGTGAGTTCTGCAAGTTGTATATTCCGACCATTGCCGTCATATTTAACCGTATCACCGATTGCCAGTCTTCTTTGTCTTTTCCTTTCTAACCCCTATTTCTCTGAAAATGCTGCTCTGACGATAGCTCTGTACGGTTCGGTTTCTGTGAAACTTTTGTTCCTCGCTAGCTTTTCGTACTTTTGTTTCGTACGATCATACTGTTTAAAGATTTGTTCCTCTGAATTGTGAACGTCCTAAAGGATCTTGTGAGCTTCTAAGCATAGGAGCAACAGTTTTGGTTAAAGAGGATCCGAATCATTCTGGTCAATTTCTCACCGCCAATTTTTAGCCCAGGACGACGCGCATTAAAGTTAAGCGTGCTAATCATTCAGCTAACTGGTAACCATGCTAGATATATTGTTGATTATTGTATGTGCTACTAATTGATCGGTCAGATTTACTAAAATTTGTGAACCTGTTCGCCTCTTTTTCATGTTGTTAATGGATACTTCAAGATGAACCTCATGTAGGAATTAGTATTTACATTAAGATTTTTAATTTTTCTTACAGACGACCCTAAAAGTCATTATCCCTTTTTCTATCGACCAATGTACCAAATTTTGGAAGATGGGTGGACTGCTTTTCGACCAGAAACAGAATTTTCCAAAGTGGTTCAGTCAGATGAATGGAGAATAAGTTATGTAAACAAAGATTTTAGTGTAAGTAAATCTTATTTGTAGTCGTTATAAATACTATGTGTTTGAAACTGTTTTATTGTAGTGTGATTTGCATATGGGAAGATTTCCTTCATTTCGTCATTACCTGAATAATTGAAAAGTTAGTTCGCTTCTGTGGATTGACTTTGCATAAAGTCTCACATCACTAGCTGTTAGCGATAATATTATTACTAAGCGATTGTCGGAAGTTTCCACGCTGGTCGGATAAAGAAAAGTCAATGATTTAATAAGCTCGGAAAAAAAAGTAAATTCCCTCCAAACAGCGAGCCAGGTCAAAAAGTGAAACCCAAATCCACGCTTGTATGGATTCTATTCTATATAACTAATACGTGATCGCTCTGGTTGTGTGTTTTCCATCCGAATGTATCTACGTGTATATTTGTGTTCAAACTACATGCTCTTTACAGATAGGTTTTCAAAATAGCTAAGGTCTTAAGCCATTGTTGTTGATGACTTCGTGAAGATTTGATTTGCCTATAGTAGGTCTAAAAAACTATTGTTATTCCCGCATTAATAGTTATAATAAGGTTGCTAAGTACATAACTTTTTATTTACTTGACTCTTCCCAACTAGTTACGTATGCTAAGATATTCATTGTATTAATATACAAGTTGCCATTTATATTTGAATTGACAGTCTAAGCCGCCGCCTTAAGTATTTATGGCGAACAAGTTCTAGCTCACGTAAAAAGGGCCGGGTAATGTTTTAGTAGAGTTTTCGCAGATTTTAATTCCTGCTTTCTGCTGCTGTTTTTGTCGCATCCAGCGCAAAATTGCGGAAGAGAGATGGAATATACTCATTTTTGGAAGCTGGATATGAAATATAGTGACAGTGTAAAATAAGCAGGCCTCCCAGTTCCCTTGTATTTTGAACATTTTGTAATTTTATTGGTCTTTTTTTTCTTCTTTTTTTTATGAATTATTTAAAATCTCAGATGATTGTGCTACTACTGATATAAGTTTGTAGTAGTGTGTGTGACATACTTTCCAGAGGAAAATGCTTAACTGTAGAACGCAGTTAAACAAACGAGTGGATGATTTGACATCTTCTCAAGCTCTTATCGAGGCTGGAACCTACAGACTGTAAGTAACGAACAATTCTCTTATGGAAACAACTTAGAAAAATGTTTTTTGAAATTGTCCAAAATGATTAAATGGAATTTCTGTATTTTTAATGTGGCCACAGTGATTTGTGTGATATCGTTTACGGGTTTTTTGGTAGATAAAGTGGTATATCGGGGCAAAAGCATGGGTATCCAGCGACGACAAATCTGATATTTTCAGACTAAAAAACAAACATTTAGAAATGCCAATGTGCCATTTTTTAAGTAATATTTTAATTTGTTCGTTTCGCTTTAGGCCTGAATAAGCTTTATTGTGTAAAAGTGGTTTAATTGAATCATAAATCTTCGTGGTTAATTAGTGTCTCAAAAGTAGCAAATGGACGTTTCTGGGATTATAAAAATCGTGTGTTCCCGCTTTTTTCTCCTCAGTGTTTGTGAATCACAGATCTGCTGTAGATCTTAGTGTTATCAAAGAAGACCTTCAGGGATTTGATTTGAAGATGATATTTGTCTGTTTTTGGTGTGTCAGGTAATTAAACATCAAGTTACTTGATCCGTTGAAAGGTGAATTGGTAGTATAGTCCACTGTGTAGAAGCTGCTGGAACTTAGAACTGACACTCTCATGTAGAGCATGTAGACAGGGGTGAACAGGATTTAATGGGGCCCTAAATAGTCCTTTAATGTAAAAATAGTTTCACTAGTCTAACGATTAAAAAAACCGTAGTTCGCAAAATGCATGTACCTTCGAACGAAAATTGTATTCTCATTATGTCTCATAGAAGGCTGCTCCGCTACTTAAATTTAATTCGTGCAATATTGACGCAGAGACTGTCGATGTACTAATTTAATGAATTGGGATATCTCGATGAAGTCTTATTTTCATAATAGATGTGGTCATAGTGAACAGGAGTTCCTCAGACCTACCTGCCGTAGCTCAGAGGTAGAGCGTTGGCGTAGCATTCGGGAGGTCATGGGTTCAATCCTAGCGACCGATCATCCTGACTGAGGTTTTTCCAGGGGCTTTCCTCAGTCACACCAGGCAAATACCGGAATGGCACCTTCAACATAGGCCCTGGCCGACACACTCTCAAATCCTTTTCCGTCCCCTATCCCGGGCTGAGACTTGGGTGCCTAAAGGCCTTAAATAACATTAAAAAAAGGAGTTCCTCAGCATCCTTCTACCACTCGAGATTCTTCGTTCTCAGGAATTGAATGCAAACCATGCAACAGTTCCATAATTAAAATGAGTTGGAAAAGTGTTATCAATCTACTACAAGAAAGTCAGTGGGAAGAATATAATAGGCATTAAGTACTGAATGTTATTAAGTATTGCCATGATATTAAAAAAAATCGTGTATTTTGTTCGTTCTCAAATCTTTTGTACTTCCTTTCATATGAGTCGTCCACTTGCAAAACCTGTTAAACGCATCATAAACGGAACGGAGGAAATTTCACTTAACAGGTTTTGCAAGTGTAAATCAAATTGGACGGGTTTTGCTAGTTGAGTTTCGGCCATCTTGCGAACGTACCCACTTGAATTTGCATCTTACACTTTCGAAATTTGTTAAATTAATGTTTGCAATAATGACAATCGAAAGCTTGTATCTTCACACAGGGTCATTTCTAGTAAAATTTGATAATTAGGCATAAAAATAATGAAAAATCAAAGTTTTTGTACATTTTTTTAATTAAATTTGAAAAATTGTGCTTAGAACAAAAAAAAAAAAAAAAAAAAACTTAAACCACATCATTCCCAGTAGGACACGTACGTGTTTTCAACATTGATTTTAGTTTCATTTCGTTGATTAACCGTTATCGGTTGAAAAAAAATACGTTTATTTTAAAATCATATTTCAACAAAGACGTCATTGTGTTGATAAGACGTCAATACAACTTGTATGTAGTATGTTATTTTCAACTATGGTATAATAGATTTTGTTTAATGTATTTCTTACTAATATTATGTCAAAATAATATAATTAAAAACTAATTGAATGACACAAACTAATTTTGGTGTTCTCATGTGCACGTTGAAAAACCTATTTTAACGAAGATAGAATTTTGTTGATACAACGTGAATGTGACGTACTATGTCCTAGATTTCGTTTCACACTTGTATTTCAAATTTAATTGCTTAAATATTTCTAATTTAATTGCTTAAATATTTCTAATTTAATTGCTTAAATATTTCTAATTTTATTGCTTAATAAATATAGTTAAAAGCAAATACAATGAAAATAACTATATTTTTCATGTTTACCTGTGCATGTTGGAAACAGGTTGAATTTTAAACTATATTCAATGAACCTTTAATTTCAACATTACAGTAAAAGAGTAGTGGTTTTTCTAGGTGGATTCTTGGATAAGTGGTCAACGAGAAGTGCAGAACGTTCCTGTGTTCGAACCCTACACCAGCCGCTCGGATTATTTACTGTTGGAAAATTAACACCGTATATCATGATAAAAACAACGGATAAAATGAAACTAAATGTGTGTATACTAATGAACAGCATTCATGCTCTGTTTTGGCCAACCCAACCCGTTTCTTCTCGACCATTATCATTATTCAACGTCAAATAAACCGTTGAACAGGCGGACATTTTGGTACATTTACAACGTTAACATAACGTTTCGGTACTAACGTTTATTTAATCCACGTATTTTCAACATATATGTGCTACTGGGGATGTGAGTGGCTCACGACCGTAGCAAAAGCATGTTCGCATCTGAAACAAACAAACATTTCTAACAAAGAAACCAACAAACAATGCTTTAAAATGCATGAACTAAAAAATTGACATAAAATGAAAGTAGTCTTCTGAGATGCGAAAGTTGAGAAGTTCACGCAACGATATTACCAAAAATTACAGCATTTCGTACATTTTACAAAATTTCGATTTCCTGTTCGTCTAACAGCTCAAAAGGATTTTCCGGGGTATTGTTTGCTTTCTCAGGATCAACGTCTATAAACTAAGACTCGATGACTGCAACTTCAATCTTATTTGTACTGTTTGCACTGCCACTCATCTTAAATGACTAATATTAATAACACAATCCCTGCACACACTTCGGTTACGGTTAACTTCAACAAAGTGATGTAAATATACAACCCACTGTATAGCGACAAGGTGGTTGAAAGCAGTGTTGCCAGTATCATTGCGTGAAAATCAGAGCTGCCGAAACAAACTATAGAGAAAAGAAAAAGCAAAACGTTGTTTTTGAATCCCCCTCAATGCAAAGTTCTGAAATTTAAACAGGTTTTGCATGTGTATATTACCGGGCGGCCATGTTGCGCTTGCGATTTTAGCTGGCTTTACAAATGAACCTTTTTAACAGGTTGTGCTAATAGACGTGACTTACTCATTGCCTTTTTAAGCGATTTTATAGGGTTTTGCTCCTGGCTGACTTCAGATCTTTGTAGAGGACGCTGAGACAATTCAAACGATCATTATAACTGGATTTTTCTAAAAAAAAATTCGTTTAACAGGTTTTGCTATTGGACGACTCATATATAACCATTAAGACAAGGATTAAATGATAGACTACCTATAGACTGAATCTCGCCTGCTCCAATGTACATAATTATTTTTATTAGTAGTAGTAATAATAGCATAGACCGAATAACACCATAGAATTATACCGCCTACATACGTGTATTTTCGTCTGCTCTAAGATTGATGGATTTTTGCGTAGCAGCGCGTGATTTTGAACCATGCCGTTAGGTGGCTCTGGGGCCTACTTATTGGAAAGAACCAGTGACTGAAAGTAGTCTACAGAGCCACCTAACGGCAAGCTTCAAAATCACGTGATCTTCCCCAGTAGGTGGGCGGTATAAGTCTCGCTTATTATTTACTCTATGGTGGTGGTAGTGAAGAAAGATGATGATGAAATTATTACGGACATTGTTAGTTTCCGTAATGAGAGTTGAAGTTCTGTTTTAAAATGTTTTGGATGAATGGGCACTTACGGAATTAATTAAAATACTGCTACTCTTCATATTTTTCAAATTCATTTGGAGGGATAATTCTTACTCATACCATTAATTAAATCTGAATGTAATAATTGCATACTAAAACCGGTTCCTGCGCTGTCAGTATAAAAACATAGCCATCTTTGCATGGAATATGTTTAGGGAGTGTGGTTACGTACCTTTACAGTAAAAGTTAATAAATCAAATCTTCTGTGCATCAAAGAGGTGCAGACTGATTATTCGATACATATTTTTTAGTTCGACCAAATGGAGGGAGAAGACTGACGGATCAGTGATAGTCTTTTTTTCATGTCAACGATTTCACGTGTTTCTGGTTCGTTGTTTGGTTGTTTAAAAAGTATCTAATAACTAGGGCCCGGATTCTTAGGTTTTTAACCTATTTTATTCCTTACTCGCTAACATCACTATTGTAACCTATATTTTCGTTTCGGTAATTCCTTAACCAAATATGCAGATCCTATAGGTCCTAAAGACTGCTACAATGAGTTAAGAACCTAAAAGAGCCTAAATTGAACATTTTAGGAAAAAAGAAAGAAAGAAAGAAAAGTTGGCCTACTGTTAATCGGCCTGAGCTAAAGGCCTTAAACGAAAATTCAAAATTCCTGGTGCTAATAAAAAAATAATGTGCATGAATGTGCATTTGTTTTCATCTTTCTTTCATTCTAATTCTTTGCTGTTTTCTTGTTTTCGTTCAGGCTGAGCCAATGTTGCCTAAAGGCCTTAAATAAAATTCAATTCAATTGAATTCTTGTTTTCGTTGCGCGTGTGGAAGTTTTGCAGTGCTTGTGCTGGTAGAAATAATAATATGTTTTGCTGATCCAACAGATTACGGTTTAAGATTTAATGTTAAAGAAAAAAAAACAGCGCAGTTTAGTATAGAGAGGATATTATTTTTTTGATAATTTTCAACTGAATATTGATTTCTTCTTTTTGTAACTTTTTTCTTTGCTTTATGTTCAGTAAATCGTAAACAATCAATGAACATGTATTTGCAATTGAAATTTATTTGCTATTTATTTCATTTTAATACAAATATTTGTCAGTTTAATACATTTTTTGTTGCAGGTATGTCCTACGTATCCTAATGCTGTAGTTGTACCAAAAGCAATTGATGATGAAAGCTTAATAGCTGCTGCCAATTTTCGCCACGGTGGACGTTTTCCCATATTAAGTTACAGGCATGAAGGAGGGGTAGGTGATTTTTGTCTTTTGATATTTCTTTTTAAGGTGATTTTGGTCTTAGCTACTCTCTACGCGTTATTTATGAGTAACTTTAGTCACTATCTGGAATATATATAAATGATAAAGTAGAAAAAAATCTTAATTACATGTTCAAGACAAACTTGGAGGAGGAAACAAACTTCACCCCACCCCTTCCACCCCGAAAAAAAAGGCTGCAAGCTTTCGCCAAAGGCATGGTCATGCCCAGCAATAGCAAAAGAGAGAGAAGTCGTCACTAGAAATGGCTATGCTGCTAAACTAAAAGCTTGGTCATAAATAAAAGTGTTTATTTATTTGAAAATCTGCAGTGTAGCTCTGAGCTTAAGAGTCCTCGCCATTTCATAATATAGCGTATACGTATTGTCTTCCCTTCTCTCGGTCAAGCCACAACTACGAAGATGTACAACGGAAATCCTCCGACAGTTCTTTTTCCTTCTTCTTTAAACGTGCCAGTTCGTTCTCAAACCCCATCCTCTCTCACTTTCTTGTAAACAAATCACTAAATAGCATTCAAATTGGGAACCAACATTTCACACTAAGAAAAAGCGAAAACTAATAAAATCGGGAAGTAGATACGATCAGCTTTCCATGTGGTGCTTTCTACAAATATGTGGTTACACAACCAGATGGGTTACCAGTAGCCAGTGTTCGATTAATACAATTTCCAGAGTAGAAAGAATTATTGACACACTTAGAATACCGTATTTTAGACCCGTTCATATCCCAAGATAGAGGTATGCATCGGTAAAAAGAGAGAGGGTAGACTAAGCGTCGTAGTTAAGCTGGTAGAGCGTTGGTTTTGCTTTTTCTATCCATCGTTCGAAGCTAATCTAAATAACATTGGAACGAGAAACTTACTGTGATGCCATCTGTTGAGCACAAAGTAAAATTTGTTACCACTGTTCTTATCGTTATATTCATGATGTATATAAGTTAATAATAAATTACTTGGTTCCTTCAAATAATAATAATAGACTGGAGTGGCAACACTGACGATATTGAGGGAAAGGAGGGCGTATCGCTAAACCAGGGACGTAATTGTTCAGTGTGAAACGAGTGGGAGTACGGAACGTGAAGTAAGATTGCTCATGGATACATCTTACTAAGTCAAAGTAGCGGATGCTACAAACACAATTCTGCGACAATTCGGATGGGAGGTACTGCAACACCTTCCAGTTCCGATTTGTTACCGTTTAACTTCCATATCTTTGGGCCCATGATGAAATTTCTGACGGGACGTCAGTTCCACTCCAATCATGAAGTGAAAGAAGCGGTAGAAGAAGTGCTTCCAGCAGAAACCAGAAGCATTCTTCATTGATGCGAGTATCTCGAAACTCGTACACGTTTGGAACCGTTGCCTGAGTGCAAGACTATTTTTAGCTACCTCTGATCTTGCGGTGAATGTACTGTGTCTAAGTCCAATAAACTTCATTGTTTGGATTGGCCGTTTAAGTATGTTTCATTTGAAAGTACCAAATATTAGAATATTTACATAGTTTTTTTAATCATTTATTATTATGCCACCATATTGTTGCTAGGCAACTGGTTATTGATGTCGAGAACTTCGGATTGGCAATGGGTGTTCGAACTCCACGGCTAGCTATTCTGACTGGGGTTTTGCAGGGTTTCCCTCAGTTCACTAGGCGAATATCGGAATTGTACCTGGTATGTGAAGTAAGTCTCTAGCAGATACATTCCCCATACCGACTTGAGCCAAAATGATAACTAAATTAAAATTCGAGATTCTTTATTTATTGTACTGTTTTGTACACTTAAAATGACGTTTCACATTGCACATACTTAATACTTTTATAAAATATTTAAGTGATATTTGTACACTAATTAATCTTCCTAATCGTTATCATTCATACTAACAATCATCAGTCACCTGTACTGTCATTTAATCATTATTGATACCAACATACATAAAGTTAAATTAATAAAATTAGTTAACAATGAAATTGTCATTTGTACACTCTCTCAACTTTTGCAATAATGTAGAGCAACAGTTACTCGCTGCTAGATTCCGAATTGTGGACCGCAAAGCTTTGAAACTTTAATTCTGTTTTTAACAGTTTTTAATTATAACGTTAATCTAGAAATACACATATTTATGGATGAATTAGTTCCACATCTCCTGCTTTGAGTCGGCCGAATGAAAGTTGCTATCACGGCATGTACGCGTAAGGTGGGTTTGAATCATTAGCCACCGACATGAAAGACAACGTGATCTCTAGCTGTTGGCGTAATGCTGGTTCATTCAGTGGTGGAGTATTATTTTGAGCTAAAATGACGCGTTGATTAAGTTTCGTGACGTGTTTATGAAAAGAACGAATTTAAAGTTTGATGTGGGTGTTTATTGTGTGTTTTTCCGGTACAACGCAAAGAATCTGGCGTTTTTCAAATGTTGTTTAGCAATTTGACTGATTAATTATTGAAAGTTTCACAAAAATTTTATTAATACTGGGTCGACGTTTTTCCTTGATTATATCATTCATTTGTGCGATAGAGGTTTCCAGTGTGAATTTTATTTATGGATTTGTGACATCTTTGGCTTAGGCCAGAGGTGAGAAACTTTCTACAGAAATTGTTTAAGAAAATTGAAATGTTGATTGGAAAATGTGTGACAGCTTAGCTATTGTGAAAGATTAAGGTATCCTAGAAGTTTTATGATTCCAGTTCGACTTTTAAGTCGGCTAATTATAATTAATAAGTGCATGTATTCACGTGTGTGCAGCACATTTATGTACGTACAAATTAAATCTCTCAGAGCGGAAAAACTATACACTTGTATTTCTTTAATGTGTGAAATTTTCCTAATTTTATGGAACTGATGAATCCGGTCATTTGATTGTTGCAGAGTGTGATGATGCGAAGTAGCCAGCCTCTTACAGGACCAAATTCAAAACGATGTAAGGAGGATGAGCGTTTGATCAACTCCGTATTGGGTCCTGGGAAGCGTGGATACATTATTGATACTCGTACTCAGACTTTAGCACAAACAGCAAAAGTAAGTTACTTAAACATCCTGGTACTGTACTATTACTAGAAGTTATCGTGATATTAATTGACTGCTTAGAGAATACCTTTTGGTACTGTTTTCATAACCATTTAACAGTTATTACAGTGTCTTCTATATTAGATTATCACTTTTATCTGGTGTTCTTTTGATTTAGTACTTAAGAGCAATAATTATGGGTCATGAATAGTTCATTTCTGAGGAACCCATAATAATTATTCTTTGAAGCATCTTAGGTTATAAATGTGTGATTAGCAGAACGGATAACTTCTAATTATAAACGTATGTTTTGAATATCTATTTGTAAATAACTTATTAAATGTCGAAAATGATGTTAATTTTCTTTCCTTTTTAGTAAACACTCCGTGATACAAAAATCCATAGCTGAAATTCTTCTGATAAATGTTAAATTATTTATTTTTTGAAAAAAAGAGCGTTAAAAAAACACGATGTTCTTAAGAATAAATATATATGAATTGAAGGGCTTGGTGGAAGAAGGGCCAATCCCACTCCTCCACGAAAAATGAGTTTTGTGGCTGAAGTGTAAGCTAGTGTTTGCTCTTTGAACTAAATGCATTGTGGGATAAGCCCAACACCTTGCAATAGGCATCATAACAAGTGATGGCAAATGAACTGTTCAGCTTCTTGGTGGAAAAAGGGCCAATCCCTCAATGCCGTCTTAGTACTTTACATTGTTTTAGGTTAGATTTGGATAGGTTAGATCAGTTTAGGATAAGTTAGGTTTGTATTTGTATCTGTCATTGCAGATCGAAAAAAAAAAATACAAACGCGGTAGGTCGGTTGTGAGGGATGCTCTCACAAACAGAAATAGCCTATCACGATCACGGCTCGGATTTACACTGCGTACGTGACAGGTCGCTGATAAATTTACTGACCATGCACAGTATTCCAGTCTCCAGCTAGGCGGCAGCACAAGTCAATGGACAAAGTTTTAAAAATACAGGAACGAAATAAAATCAAAAGTTAGGGATTCCCTCACAACCGACATTGTGAGGGTATGATTTATTAGTTCATTTCCTGTTGCCAATTTTTTATTGTCCATGTGCAGGTATATTTGCAATAGTGTTCTGTATCTACTCCTAAAAAATAAAACACCTACGTTACTTAGATCTTTTTCTACATCACAAATACTTCAACTGCATTTCTCTCCAAATCACAAAATTGTGGAATAGGCCCTTCTTCCACTGACCCCTTCAATTGTTAAACTACTCTTTAAAGCATGTTAAACTAGTTGACTTATTAAGATCTGTTCTTGTTCATACATAGTTTGTACATATTATGTAACAACACCTTTACTGATAGTGCTTTGGTTTGAAACCAGTGATTAGCTTTTCTTTGTGTAATATAAGAGGATAATTATCATTGGAATTAACTCCCTGTAATTTTCTTTAAGTCAAGAGCAATTCTTAATATCCAAGAATGTCAGCATTATATTTGAAACGCGATGCAGAAAATAAGATATTATTAATAGTCATCCATTCATCATCATAACAATAACACTTCGCCATTTTTAAGAGCACGTATGAACTAGGAAGTTGTATGACCTACTGAGGATAAGTAAGTCAGTACAGCAGTTAGTTGAATCTTAATATATTACAGTTAAGAAAGGAGTGGAAAATATGCAAGTTCAGCATCCAACTTCATTAAAGATAGAAAAAAAACTGAGGAGTAAATCCTATAATGTTAAAAAATACGACGAAGTAAACATTACGTGTATACTCAGAATTATACTTCTTGTATTTATGTGTCGCTAGAATCCAATGCCTATTGAAAATACAAGCTTTAGTTCACAAAGTTTCGTTCTTCTGTTAAGAGCTTTAGAAATGTTATTTATTTATTTATTCTACCTATAACAGATCTATTGCTCCACTTATTACAGGTATTAATAAATTACACTTCATCATAGCATAAATATACACACATATAACTAAAAAGACAATATAGTATTTACATAAGATGTTCAATACATTGTACAAACGAAACGTAGCAAAGAATGAACTGAGTGTAACATTCCTAAATGAGCACTCATATGTCTTCCAATCTATTCTTCCTTTTTTGTGTACATATACCACATTAAAAAGGCTTCTCCTCTATATGAGCAATCATATGCCCTTGCAAGTTATTCTGACAAGCAAATAAGAATGTACTCATATATAAATCGAAAGGCCTGTATGTGTTCCCATATTTCTTTTCAATTATTGCTCTGAAGAAATGTATACATATTACATTGAAACGGCTTCTGTCCTGTATGAGCTCTCATATATTCAATTTGTAGGCACTTATATTATATTGAAAGGGTTTCGTTCCCTTCAAACAATAATTATGTTTAATAGCGCTTAATTGTTATATCACTATGAAAAAATTTCCTTCTTCCTTTTATATTCATATACACACACATATCGCACTGAAATAGTGTAACTTTTCCACAATATAAGCACACCTATACGCTTATCACCCACTCTTTAAAAGAAATTTATAACATACATCACCTGTAAGAAATAGACTCCTTCCCTAAATGAGTATTCAAAATCTCTTCCAAACTAGTTTTCCGAAGTTATTACATTGGGAAAGAAAAACTTCCCCTGAATGAGCACTCATATGCTCCTTCAGTCTACTCCATCGAACGAACGTATATGCATACATATCACATTGAGAAGGTTTCTTCCCTGTATGGTTTCTCATGTTCTCTTTCAAGTCATCCACAAAATAAAATTTTTATACACACACACATTATATTGAGAGGACTTCTCACCCTCAAAACAAATGTTGAATAATACTTAGCTATTCCCCTATGTACAATTGCATTTATATTATCAAAGATACAGTAGAATGTTCTTAACCCAATGCTTGCTCCACTTTTAATTAATATTCTTTTAAAGAAGTTGCAGAATCAATATTAAAGCTTTTATTCACCAAAAAATTGTGCTTACTACATAATCGAATTAACGGGGAGTTCTTATAATTTTTTTTCTCTGTTTGGCATAAACAAAAGGTAAGCGTACTCTTAATGAAACATTTTTAACATTGAAACTAAGAAAATTTAATAATTCTTGTTTATCAACCAAACCATTAACAAGACGATATAAAAAAAGATGATGTGTTATTTCCCTCCTGGTTAATAAGGGAAAAAAAAATTCTCCAATAAACATTTATATGAAATCCTCAACTCATACGAAGATCTTTTAAATTTTTTATGATACGAAAACCTTAAAAACTTGTTTTGTATATTTTCAATTTTCTTTATATAAGTTTGATAATAAGGAACCCAAACTACACAAAAATATTCCAATCTACTTCTCACAAAATAACTACAAAGTTAAGATATAACATCCACATCATTAAGCTCTCTAGAATTTCTTAAGACAAACCCCAGCATCGCATAAGCCTTATTAACTTTTTTACGAATATGCATTTTAAAAGTAAGTTTGCTATCTAAAGTTACTCCTAAATCTTTAATTATTGTTACCATTTTTAATATTTTCTCATTCAATCCCACTCTGTAACAGGCTTATTCTTCCTTCTTGTAAATAGTCACGAAACATTTATTTACTTTGAAGGAGAGTTTATTTTTTAGACTCCATAAAAAACAACTGTTCAGATCTTTTTGTAGGTTAATTGAGTGAATAGGGAAATTATTTCTTTATATATTTTGAAATCATCTGCAAACATAAGACATTTTGAGACTTCAATAACTGATGGTAAATCATCTATAAACACTAAAAAGAATAATGGACCAAGATTAGATCCCTGGGGTATTCCGGAAGAAACGTCATAGGAGAATAATGCCTGTTGGCTAAACATAACAAATTGCTTACGATTCATTAAATAGAAAGATACTGATTTTATAAATGGATTTGATAAGCCAAACTGTGCTAACTTCTCTATTAAAATATCATGGTCTACTTTATCAAATGCTTTAGCAAAATCCATATAGACAGCGTCAACAGAAATGAGTCACAAAGGTATTGAGTGAAAGTAATTAAATTAGTTGACGTCGACCTACATGGATAAAAACCATATTGATATGGCGATATGTATGATTTTAGATGATTAAAAATTCTGTTACACAATATTTGTTCCAATATTTTTGATGTAGTGAAATTAAAGATATAGGTCTGTAATTCTAGATATCACCTGGATTACCAGATTTAAAAATTGGTGCAACCTTGCTAACTTTCCAAATATCCAAGTATCTGTGTACGTAATATTAAATTATAAAGAACACATAATGGAACTACTAGTAATTCAGCACAACCTTTAAAAATATATGACGGAATATTAGCAGGACCATTAGATTTACTTGATTTCAATTTTCCAATAGCCTCTCTACATTCGTTCTCAGTTATTTTTCTTAAGTTTAAACAATAAGATACTCTCGTTTCTGTTGATTGTGGAATTATCTCTGGTGTAGTAAAAAGTAATCCATTATTTTTGCATGACATTGAAGGCTTGACTTACCATAGTTAGAATGATCCGATTTAGGTCACATATGCGCCGTTTTGTTCGATAACGTGTTGCCATTTGGAAGGTAATATCATGATGCCTCTCTCATAGAAGCCCTTGTCCCTATTGGCAAAAAATTGAGACAGTCGATTTTCACAAGCCTCTCTTGAAGCGAATTTTTCACCAGCAAACGTGTTCGCCATGGACAGGAACAGATGGTAATCACTCGGTGCCAGGTCCGGACTATAAGGTGGATGCATAAGAACCTCCCAACCAAGCTCCCGGAGCTTCTGGCGAGTCACTATCGATGTGTGTGGCCTGGCGTTGTCCTGGTGGAACACAATGCCTCTCCTATTGGCCAAAGCTGGGCGCTTCTGGGCGATTGCTGCCTTCAGACGGTCCAATTGTTGACAGTATAGTTCCGAGTTAAGGGTTTGGCCGTAGGGGAGCAGCTCATAGTAGATAATTCCCTGCCAATCCCACCAAACACACAGCAAAACCTTCCTGGCCGTCAATCCTGGCTTGGGCACCGTTTGCGCCGGCGCACCGCGCTTCGACCACGACCGTTTTCGCGTGACGTTGTCGTAAGTGATCCACTTTTCATCACCAGTCACCAACCGCTTCAGAAATGGGTCGCTTTTGTTGCGATTCAGCAGCGATTCGCAGATGGAAATTCGGTCCATGAGGTTTTTTTGCGTTAACTCGTGTGGCACCCATACATCAAGCTTCTTTTTGTATCCAGCCTTATGCAAATGGTTCCACACGGTTTTTTGTGCAATGTTTAGCTCTTGGGCAATCGAAACAGTGCTTACATGACGGTCGGACGCGACAATGTCCATGATTTTATCGACATTTTCGACACTTGGCCTTCCAGTGCGTGGTACATCTTTGACGTCAAAATTACCGGAACGGAATCGACGAAACCAAAATTGCGCGTGATTGGCTGTTACAGTATCAGGACCATAAACACTATTCACATTTGCAGCCGCCTGACTTGCATTTTCGCCTTTATCGAAGAAAAACTGTAAAATATAGTGTATTTTCTCTTTGCTAGTGTCCATTTTGACGCACGCTCACACAACACTGAGTCAACTCATCACAACTATCTGAACAGTGTTTGTAGTACGCAATCTCATCGTTTGAACGCCATCTCGTTGAACTCGATCGGACTTATACAACGCGAGATACAGATCACTGAAGCCATCTATTGGCAAAATAATGGATTACTTTTTACTACACCAGATATAAGATGAAACACTGGCTGTATACGCTCTTAAAATAACTGGCAAAACCATCTACAATATCTTCATGAGACTGAAGAGGTTGATTATCGTATGTCATATGACACATATTACTTTTATTTTTCTTTGCCTTAATAAAATTCGAAAATAACTTTGAATTTCCATTCATAGCATTCACAGTGTTTCTAACATATTCTATGTAAGCCGTACTTTTTTTTAAGCTTTTCTACGTAACTCTAAATTTAAGGAGATTTTAAAATATTTAAATTTAAAAATATTGATAATTTCATAATTAAACCAACATGGATAAGACCGTTTTCTATTTACTTTACGCATCAGGACATATCTATCCAAAATTTCATTTATTACTTTATAGAAAAAAACGAAAGCATCATTTGGATTCTGATACCTAAACAGTTCTTCTCAGTTAACTTCTCGTAAATTTGTGTATACATTATAATAATCTGCTTTACAATAATTACGAATATTATGCACATTACATTTTATTACCGGTAGTTTCCTTATATTTATCTCAAACTGTGTAGAAGGATGATGCAAATCCTCTCTAACAATTGGACATCTATAGGGGTCAGTGCAAGTTGTTACATTAGTTAATATTAAATCCAACGTTCTCTCATTAGTGTTGCATACAGCATTAATTGATTGTAATCCATGCAAGGATAAAAAAAAATTGCAAGGGCTATGCAATGCAATGCACCTGACAATTTATGATCTCAGGAATATTGAAGCCACCCAAAATAACTATTTTGGCTGAAGAGAAGTTTACAAACCTCATCCATTTTTGTAAAAAAAAGTTCTGGTAAGTTTCTATTTTAGAGTTTGGTTGGAAATAAACAGTTACCAACAATATATACTAAACAATCCATACTTATTCTAAGGATCACTATATTTATATTATCAACATCTACTTCAATCTTGAATACTTGATACTTATTTGTAACCGCTATTACTACTCCACCTCCTTTTCTTTCTATTCTATCATCTCAGTTTTGGACACTCACTGTTCATTACTGGGTTGAAATGAAAATCCTTGATTTATTTAGATGTTATTAACGTCCTGAGCGAGCTCATGAGGTTCTAAGGACGAGACTTGCAGTTTTTTTTTGTTAAAGTGGGCTCCGAACCACTCCTTTTAGTAGCCCTCAGCGGAAATTGAACCCATGACCACGGGCGCAAAAGTGAGCGTGCTAAACTCTCGGCTAATTCGAGAGCGAAATCGTAATTCTGTTAGTTGTTTTATTTCAACTTGGGAATGATTATTTTTTCTTCATTACCATAAGTTTCCCAGAAAATTTTTGGTCCCATTTTTTCCAATGATGGACGCTGGGATGCCCATTAATGAAACGATTTGTTGTAGTTTTAGACACTATTCATTACAACTTAAAATTTTCATTTTTATGGCCACAAGGATCTATGGCTCAGGCCTGAATAGGGTAGGGGAAAGGAAGCGGGAAGGAGTCGGACAGGTCGAAATTAAAGGTGCCATCAGGTCATTTATCTGATATAACTGAGGAAAATCCCTGTTTAAACATCAGTAAGGATGGTCGACCGCTGGTCTCGAACCCAGGACCTACGGAATGATCACTCAGTGGAATTCCATGAAACAATCAGATAATCAAAGAACAGCATTTAACATATAATCTTGTTTAGTACTCATATTCGCAACATCAGCAATGATTAATTAAATTATTTTGAGTTGAACAATATGTGAATTACTGGAACATCCAGTTTTTTCCGTGTCCATCACTGGTACAAAAACAATGTTAGACAAAATAGTTATTTCCTCTCAAATAGCGTATGTTAATGAAAGTAATGGGTAGACGTCACTAAAAGAAATCATGGAGAACGTGTAACATTCTCATTTGGTCAATAAATTTGAACTGTATTTGAGTTAAAAATTAAAATGGTGAAAAGTGTCCTTTACTGATGCGTTTCCCTTATTTATGCATGTATGGCTCAGGTTAGGATAGGCTAGGAAAGGGATGCGTGAGCGAGCGAACCTGAAGACAATACAAGACCTTGTTACCCCACTTTTAGATTTTTTTCACAGAACCATTTTCGCATGGACCAATTCAATTGTAATTAAGGCCTTTTCATTTATCACGGCAGAGCGGTGAAACGATCTAAAATACTAAGTAGGGATCAAGAACAAAAAATATCTTACCTAATTTTTTTAGGTATGAGATTCGCAAGCCCTACTTTAAAAGCGAATGAGAATCTGCCATTCAAGACTTTGTCAAAAAGAATCCTCGAACCCTGGATAATCAGTTTAAGAAGTTTATCCCTAGCTGTGATACATTTTTTTTAAGAGTGACAGAATTCATACCTAAAAGCACGATTTTAAATCTTAACAATTTGTCATAGCATAATCTACTAATGTTGATATGTTTTTTTTTCTTTTGTTAGTCTCGAGGTGGAGGATTTGAAATGGAAGTCCATTATCCACAGTGGAGAAGAGTTCATAAACCAATCGATCGTCATCACTTTTTACTAGATTGTCTGACCAAACTCGTTGAAGGTAAGTTTTATGTGAGAGAGTGGGAGAACGCAACTTTAGAAAGTGTTTGTAGCGACATGTACACAAGATGTACAGCAAGTATATATATACATATATAAAAAGGCACTATATTTCGAGTATTACACGTTTATAGAGGAAGAGAGCGAAGTTCACGTGTTCACAAAGTACAAGTTTGGAGAAACAGTGGCGACATGTAGCGGACAAAGCATCAAGACTGGAGAACAACTGACTGCCGTAGCGCGTCGATTTCCGGAACTTGAAATAATAATAACTGTATAACGTGTAAGTACAAGGTGAGATCGTGAATGGAAATCTGTTGATAATGCAGAGGAAAAGGGGAGCTAGAGCTATTGAAGGTTAAGGCCACGATATATTTTCGCGCTTAAACCATGAATAAAGGCATTCTCCCACAGACGGCGTGTTGAGGTGCTGGTCGTAGGGGTTAAAATGTGAATTATGGCAACCAGGAAAAATAGATCAAAATTGATATTGTGGGACTCGGTGTGCAAGGAAACTGGGGCATCCGGTTTGTTGATAGTACAGAAGTGACGATGGTTATTAATTCGAATGTTAAGAGCACAACTTGTTTCCCCCACATAAAAGGCATCACAGAACTTGCAGGTTAGGATGTATATAACATTAGAGGTGTGGCATTTAGGGTGTACCGGCCACTAGCAGTATTGATAGTGATTGTGGAAGAAGTGATGAAAATGGAGCAGGTCCTACATCTGGGTCTCTTGCATGTATGGGTGCCGGTTTGGGGTGGTGGCAAGGAGGGATTCGTACGGACCAAGATGTTTCTAAGATTAGGGGGATGCTGAAAAACTAATCTCGGTTTGGTAGGGAATACTGATCTTGTGTCTGGGTCAGATTAGAGAATGTGGAAATGAGAGTGTAGGATTTGTTTAACCTTGGTTAGTAAGGATGGAACTGGGTGATTAGAGCCGGTGGGTTGGGTGCTGGCGGTTTGGGATTAGTGTTTGAGGTTTGAGTGGGTTGAATGTGTGAGGATGCACGGCGAATCTGTTTAGTTACAAGGTTAGATGGGTAGCCTCGGTTGACTAGAGCATCCTGGAGGCGTTGGTTGTACGTTTCAATCGCAGAGGTGGTGGAATTCAGGCGTTGTCCTCTGAATGCAAGGGAGAAAGGAATCGCTTTCGTGGTGTGGTAAAGGTGGGAACTTGAGTAGTGTAAATATTGCATGTGGTTGGTAGGTTTTATGTGAACGGAAATAGTAAGGGTGTTGCTTTTTAAGGTGATGTCCACGTCAAGGTGGTGGACTGTTTTGTTAGGGATGGATCAAGTGAATTAGACAACACGAAATTGGTTCAGCTGTATACTGAAACGTACAACCAATGCCTCCAGGAGGCTATAGTCAACCGAGGCTACCCATCTAACCTTGTAACCAAACAGATTCGCCGTGCATCCTCACACATTCAACCCACTCAAGCCTCCAACACTAATCCCAACCCACAGGTTCTAATCACCCAGTTCCATCCTAAACTACCAAGGTCAAACAAATCCTACTCTCTCATTTCCACATTCTTCAATCTGACCCAGACACAAGATCAGTATTCCCCACCAAACCGAGATTAGTTTTTCAGCATCTTCCTAATCTTAAAAACTTCTTGGTCCGTACGAATCCTTCCTCGCCACCACCCCAAACCGGCGCCCATACGTGCAAGAGACCCAGATGTAGGACCTGCTCCATTTTCATCACTTCTTCCACAATCATTATCAATACTGCTAGTGGCCGGTACACCCTAAATCCCAAGGGTACATTCCACACCCCTAATGTTCTACACATCCTGTGATGCCTTTTATGTGGGGGAAATAATTAATAATTTGTTGATAATACAGAAGTGACGATTATTTATTGGAACCCTACAATAAATAATAACTAAATAATCGTCACTTCTGTACTATCAACAAACCGGATGCCCCAGTCTCCTTACACCGGGGCAGTGTTAGTGTGTGCGTGTGTTCACTTACAGAACAACAAGCTGTAAGTAATCCCTTTCTTCCCATATTTTTACCTTAAATTGCCCTTCTGGTTTTCCTTTGTGTTAGTGTGATATATATATATATATATTATACCTGTTCCATTGTAATTTGACCTATTACATTGCCTATATATATAGAATAGGCAGTGTAATAGGTCAAATTTGAATATATAGAGTAGGAATTGTACCTACGTTGTATCCTAAGGAAAATCATAGACACAGAATCACACTTAAACAAAGATAAGTCACTAGATATTTCAACTTAAAGTCATCCTCAGTAGAGTAAAGAGAGTAAGTTCACTAAATGACTGGGAGAGGCAGAAAACAAGATGGCGGGCGTCTACGTCAATATTAAATTGCAACATTCTGCGCGTGCGCAAGTATTATTGGGAGGTGGGTTGTGCTAAGTAGTTTATTATTATTATTGAGTTGGGTGCAATAAATAATAATAATTTACACATTTCTCCCCCAACCCTGAACTTATTTTCTTTACTCTACTGAGGATGACTTCAAGTCAAAATATCCAGGTTCTTATCTTTGTGTTAAATGTCGTGGCTTGATGAGGTGGTAGTGCCAAAAAGTTCAGCACCAAAATACTCGAGTATAAAACGGTATTATAATCAAATATAATTCCTTTAAAACCAAACCAAGTTAATTAGAAATACACAGCATTTGTTGTATCAATTTGAATATAAGCTTTCGATTGTGTATCGTTACTACCATATAAGATAAAATTTAAACCCTAGGATAACTCCTAGGCTCCAATTTTTATTCAAGTTGTGGGATCATTATAAGAGGTCGTCCACCATAATGTTTACTTTGTTTGTGACATTATGCAGAATGTCGTCAGTTGGTTGGTTGAGTTCTTGTGGAGTTTCTGTTAACCACAAGATTCTAAGCTGTTTCTCCTATTTCGATGAGAACTTATTTCCTGAGTATCTTCGTTAACTAGCCTGCCTCAGTATCAGCGGATGTAAGATTTCTGTCTAGCCGAACTTGAATCCCTATTCCTTAGTGGCGTCCACCTCAAGACACTAAGCTCAATATATATCCATAGTATAGCAGGCTCTTTTAATTAGCTATTTGTCACTGCCGACATTATTTACCCTTGAATACGTTAGTTTCTCATCTGCTGTAAATAACACCTTACAAAAAGTTAACAATTAATATTTCCTTATTTTTTTGTTACTTGTTTTTTTGCTATCCCATATTAACAGCAAAGCAATGCTTGTGGATTATGTAACTAAATGTGGAAATCCTGAAAAGATTCCGCTAGGATTTTCAGCTTGGGAGGGTGTAAGTGGAGTTTTGCACGTTTTTTTGTCGATTTTGACCGGGTTTTGTAACATTAGGGATGCTTTGGATGATATGGAGGTGACACCCCACAGGGGGAAGGGGGGCTGGTGGAATCACTGATCACGTATATACAGAGTATGAAGTAAAAACTACGCTTGGAAATGGGTGGGATGCGCCAAGTGATATATAAATTCTTTCCTAAATGATTTTCTCCCCCCTCCCAAGCAAAAACTGAAATGGCGCCACTGGTTAGAAATGCTACAGTTGCTCTACAGTTTCAACTATGAGCAAGTTCCCGATATCTGGACAGTTTATTCATCCTAATTAACCTATATTTTGCAAAGCATGTATATGTCTAAATATATTACTAATTTGAATGCGTTTAAGTTTTCATCGGGAAAGTATTGAGTTTAGGCTTGTAATGAGCTACGTAAAACTTCATTTAATTCTATATTATTTGACATTAACCAATCATATATTTGGTGCCCAATAGATGGCAAGCGAAAGCATGTGAACTTTTCGAGGTGTAATAATTTTTTGAGTTATGGTTATTTTTTAATAATTTTACATTGTTTTCATACAGTTTTATTATTTACTACTAATTTCATTTGCTATATATTGTTTTGAACGTATATTAAGAGCCACTTCTACAATCGCTAGTCAGCACTAAGTTGAGGCCAACTCTCATTTTGCGTACTCTTATTGGCCAAAATCAGACTTGGCCTCAACTTAGCGCTGACTAGAAGTTTAGCGGTCGATTGTAGAACTGACCCTAAATGTTCAGAACGTAGTAAAATAAACAATTTCATTCATGAATATTAAAAGTTGGATCGAGTACATGACTAACCAATCCCGAATGGCAAATCGCATACAATACGAAAAGGTAGTTGAGATTAAAAAAAAGTCGCCTGTGCGCCAAGACATTCTATTTATTTATGTTAAGACTTAATTTATGTTAAAAACATTACATTTGGGGAATAAGATAGCAGTAAACATCTATATATTCTTCGTTAATATTATTTACCGTTTCTCTTTCTCTCTCTCCCTTTTTTTTTTTTTTTTTATTTTGAGAGCCACATTCTTTCTGGCCCCCCCGTGATTCGGAGAGTAACGAATCGTCGCGTGGAACGTCACAGGTTTC
>JAGDQP010012522.1:0-30984 GCA_022664845.1 Lepisma saccharinum
CATGTAGGTTCAAACTCTGTTACCGACAATACTGACTGGGATTTTTCAGTTTTCCTCATTTTCACTGGGCGAATACCTGTATGATAACTAGACAAAGACCCTTGACGCTAATTTCCAGTACCCTACTATAAAAGTGTGTTTGGCAAGAGACTTAATCTCCTAAAGTGGTGTTTTTCAACCGCTGGGCCCTGGCGACCATCTACTGTGTCATCACGACCCTCATAAGCGAATATGGCTTTAACATACGATTTGCCTTATCCAATTTCATACTGAATGAACGAATGTCGTGATTCTAAATTTCTGAATATCGTTTTCCTTTGCACAAACGACGGGATTTCAGAGGAAACTGCAATAATCGGAGGAGATTGACGTTGCAACCCCTAATTGTCGTTTCGAAATTGTTCATGATTCATTTCGAAGCTTCTAGAACAGGGATCTTCAATTATTTTCTCATGGGGTCCGGATTGATGGTAATATCACAACATGCAAAAATACCTTTCAGGTTCAGATAGTTAGGCAAATATGAATAAGACAGACCAATATCACCGAGTAGCCGTAGCTCAGTTGGTATTTGCGAGGTCCTGGGTTCTATACCATCGGTCGACCATCATGATTGAGGTTTTTCTTCAGTCACATCATAGAAATTCCGGGATGGAGCTTTCAATTTGAGCCCTCCCTCATTCTTTCGCCTACCCTATCCCTGCTTGAGCCTTGCATGCCTAAATATCATAAATGAACTGAAACAGGTACAATTACTGGTTATTTTGTATAATTGGGTGGAATAATTACAAGAAAATAATAATTAAGTACAGCGTAAATTAGCTTGAATTCCAGTGATTCTGTCAGACCCCTCCTGTGGGCGGTGTGTCACTCCCCAAATCCTCGAGACCCACCCCAATTTAAACATTTTTGGCGGTCAAAAACCGATAGAAACCGTACAAAACTCTACTTACACCCACCCAATTCTGACTTTACAACCCCCTCCCCCGAAACTAAAAATCCTGGCGGAATCCCTGATGAATTCACATTACATCTCTATGCTTTTTCTTTCATTTTTAACTAGTGAAGTCACGCATTACTCTTGACATGGTATCAAATCCGGCATGAGTGGTAAAAATGCCAAAAGCCTATAAGTAAATTAACGTTCAAATTCGTAATAGATCTTGGCGGTCCGGAAAAAGGGTTTCGCGATCCGAATCCAAACCAGAGTCCGTCATGTGAAGATTCCTATTTTAGACGACAGACTGAGAAGTGTATAAAACAAGCGTTTATTCGCCTCTTATGTAACAAAGAAAAAATGGGAATAGACCGAATTTTTATTTCCCGATAATTTTGTGTCGTTCTGCCAACGCTGCATATTAATAGGAACAACTCTGCTGCTGCCAGCGACGCAAACTAGGGCACCGTTCCGCCTACTCCTCGAAAATTACCGAAGTTTGCCGAAGAATGCATCGTAAGTTTGTAAAGTAAAATTAATGACTACGGACAAATTAATGCGGCAAATATTTAACGGAAAAACAACAAAATACGAAATAGAGTATGAATAAATATCATAGAGGTATAGGAATCTGTTTCATTTAAATAACGTTTAAAAAAAACGCCGCTTCGACATGCTTCAGTCGCTGGGGAAGCTTCGGTAATTTTCGGTAATTTTGTTTGAAGGTGCTAAATTATTTACTGAAAATGATTTTAAAAAAAAGCAATGAACATGTTTTATAACACGAAGTATAAATAAATATAAAACTGACAATGCAAATTGTTATTGTTAATTTTGTTTTATAATAATTCTTGGTCTGCCATGGTTATAATTCAAACAATGGTTTTACTCACATGATTTAGTTCTAACAATACACAAAACCGTTACTAAGAAATATGTTTTAATGTTCGGAATATCCCCGTTCCGAACAGGAGGCGTTCTGAATGTCTGCGAGAGTACTTTTGGGTTCCTTGATGCCCTGTCTCCTGAGGTAGGTCCCCAAAGGATCTAGGAGGTATTTCTCACCGACAAACTCAGGGCGTCTTCACGACGACGGTGCAGCCGGCTGCACAGAACTAGGTCGATGATCTTGCACTGAGGGTAATAACGGGAAGGGGATCATCGCCTTGGAACAAAACCCTGCTAGAAGTTGCTAATCACTTCTCTTGGTGCAAAGTAGGTCTAGGGCGGTGAGGGCCTATTCCACAATCTCATTATTTGGACCATTCAACGAAAAGCTAATAGGATCTTTTCCAAACAGAAAAGCACTTATTAGATTATGTTGTTGAATGGTCGATAGTAGAAGGCATCCTTCTAGGCCCGCCAAAATCCCGTAGGATGCCTTAAAAGTTATTAATACACGATAACTAACCGTGTTTTGAAATTGTCGACGTCCTTGTCGGTTTCATTGTTTAGATCCAACCTAAATAGTGATGAACTGTAGTTGCGGTTATTCACCAGATAACGCTGCAGAGCTCGTATCTGATCCCAGACAGTGCTGGGTTTCAAACTATCTTTATTCCTGCTTTTTAGTGGCATTTTAATTGATTCCTGATAAAAAGCTCTGAAAACTAGTTGAAAAATCAAAAATGGGGACAAAGGACCTGAAATATATTACGACCTTTTGAATTTGAATTCATTTATGGACTTTAGGCATCTATGGCTCAGGCCGGGATAAGGTAGGGGGAAAGGATGCGGGAAGGAGTCGGACAGGACCTGAGGTGAAGATACCATGAGAAAGAAAAAACAGGATAATCAGTCGCTGGTATTGAACCCAGGACCTCACGAATGCTCCATTATGTCCTATATTTACTGCAAGTTCATCTATGGCTGACTTTTCTGCCTTTAATGTATTTTCTCCAATATCATCATCAACGTTCTGATGAAAGCGACAGGTTCTTCTAGGGAGATTATAAGCCTTCTCCGTTAACCTCAATCATGTGCTTTCCTTTTTATCGTAGACACTAGTATACGATCCAATTTCTTCGTGTTCGTCCTGTATCCGTATTCTACCTTGAAAAACGTAAAGTGGTATAGCTGACGGTATTACTTCCGAAATATACCGTCACTTCTTAATTTCCACTTCGAGCACTGGATCTCCCCTTCCCCCCTCCCCGGGGATATAAGACTTTTTTCCATGTGTTTTCACTAGTGTTGCGAACTTCCCGACTTCACATGCTTGGTACTCTACGATAAAACTTCCATTCCCGGTCACCAGTAAAAGAAACTCTGTTCACTCGTGTTCAGTTGCTGAAAGTCGTAAAGAAAGAATTAAAAATCCTTGCTTTGCCCATCGGGTCGAAATAAGGTCACCGGGTCTGGCCGCATCCCAAGCATAGGCCTGGTAACCCGTTTGAGCTTTACCATTCAAATACATATGGAAGTACAGAATAGAATAAAAATAAATAATTTCAATCTCTTATTTTTATGCCTTTAGGCAACTTTGGCTCAGGCTGAAAAAATAAGTAATAATTTGCTTATGATACATTAAACAGGAGTATTCCACTTTTGCTAATATATATATATATATATATATCCTCTCCCAACTCGTCTGGTCAGCGTGGGAGCAGTAGACCACCTCCTCCCAACGGGAGAGGCCTCATCCAGTACTGGATTGAAGATGGCTGTATATTATATATATATAGGTAGCGCTTTCCACCCAGTACCCATTACTGTGTATTTGGCTTCCATTCCTTTCACCAGTTCAAGAACATAAAGATATTTTTACACGTTTTGATCACTTTTCTCAGACAATTTGATTTTTGTATTTCCCAAAGTAATTGCACTCGAGAGGCCAAAATTTGCATATGCACATACTTCGACATTGTAATCATGAGCGGAAGAAAAAATATATAGTTCTTTTCTACCCCTTCAGTATGTTTGCTTGTAAGTATAAACATTTCAATACACAAAGAAACTCAATATGACATACGTTGAATATTTCAAAGCCGATTTTCTCTGCAGCGGCAAAGAAGTGCATCTTAGTGCTTTACCAAATTAACACTCAATTTTAATTCCAAAAATTATGAATCAAAAATAAGTTTTACAATTGACCGACTCTTCTTATAAGTCAGTTGATAAACAAGAATATTTCCTGAGAAACTACGAGTCTTGGTAACACTGATGCGCAACTTCTTAGCCCTGTTTATCCTGTCTTCCTACAGAGAAACCAAAGAACTATGACATCACAGAACATCCAGTTGGCAATCACTATTTTGTATTCTTGTCTTTCCTTAAATATAAATATATTTCTTGGTCCTGCTTTTCATGACCAAGTGCAGTGAAGCCTTACACTAGCGCTCTGTTCCTCTGTCGACAACTTTCAACTCAGGAACTACAAGGACTAGGAAGGGGGTTGAGGTGTCATTGGATAGGTTTCGCCGTAATTTTCCCATCGGAACATTGGTCATTCAAATAGAATACCCGGCAATAAATGTCCGGCAGCAAGACTCAAACCTATTACTTTCCAGTGATGTTTCGAAGACCACGGTTTAACCAATAGATTACGGAAGTTGGGTAATATTATTGTTAGTGAAAGCTTACGTGAATATGTTGTTGTAAAAAGGGACCTGAGTCACATTTATGAAGTTTCGATAAAAACGACAAACACTGATCTTCTCTAAATAAGTAAGGATATGAAATATAGTTTTGGGGCTATCATGTTACTGCAATTTAAAATATTTTAAGCGCTTTTTTATGTCTCAATGTTGCTTGATGTGAAAGGGAGAAAGGTTGATAAGTTCATGACTTGGGTCCATTTTTACAATACACTGACTGTTCTTTAGGTTTGTGGGCTCCTTTTACTTGGTAAAATGAAGGGAAAAATATTGTTGTCAGGAATATTCTAGAACAAAAGAAGTTAAAAAATGACTATGGGGTAACATAGTAAAGTGCGAAAATGATGTTGTAGCACTTTTGATTGTTCACAAATAGTTCTGTTAGTTAGAATAAGAATAAGACAATTTGGGAAATCAGGGCCCCCGCCCTGATTTGTGATCGCTCTTGAACTTCTACTAGCGACCTCCGCATGCATGCAGGCAACTACAGCCTCTGTCACGGGTGTGGATGCTACGGTTTCTAAGCCAAGATATTTACCGCGTGTCGGTTTGTATACAAGAGAAGAAAGAAGGCGAAACAAGAAGACAGGAAAGTGCAAGAAGAGTTTTCTTGATAGAGGGGGTAAAACAGAATATGCAGTATTGTATATTTTGTAAAATCCTCCAATTGGTTCTAACTACTGATTACCGGGTAAACCACGCATGCTTGAAGGCTGGAGAAACTCAGGTAAAAGTCTGTGATGAATCTAATTTTATCTTTGGCGCATCAAATTTGGTAACTGATGTTTTGGCATGCAATAATGTACTCACACACACATACAGCGCATAGCGCGTGTGCGCAAGTTTGGAGAAGGTCTCCACTGCTGATCTGGCTGAAAAGACACTAAAGACTATGGTCATTATTAGATGTGTTATTTGCGTAACTGCTAGACGCGTTTCTTTTTTTTTCATACACACCACCAAACACAAAATGCATATATACATCTAAAGGGTGTTTCTCCGACTTATGGATTTATAGCTAGGGCATGTAGGGATCTTTTACGTTTACGATGTATGGAAGTGTCCCTATACAAGTGGGTTTTGTGTGTCAGCCTTTGTTAAATATAACGTTTTTTATGAGGTCTGTGATATGCTCTTTGATGAACGGTATACCTATGTGTTGATGTAGTGGGGCCAGTCTAGTATATCGTGGGTACTTCGTGATTATTTTCAGTACCCTGTTCTGAAAAGTTTGCAGCTTGTTGATATGTGATTGAGCAGCATATCCTCATGCTGGTGACGCATATGTCAATATTAGGCGGGTTAGTGCATTGTAAAGCGTAGCCTTTAATTCGACGTGTATGTATTGTCTATTTAGTATGGGTTTTAATTGTTCAAGCCGTCCGGATGCTTTACCAATCTGTTGTGTTATGTTTTTCGAATGTAAGTTTATTATCAAGTGTGAATCCTAGGTATTTTGCGATGTTCGTCCAGGTGATGTCGTTTTGAAATAGTTCGAGGTTGGTATCGGGTTCTCTCTTTCTACGTGTAAAGTAGACAGCTCTTCGCTTTTGTTTACATTTATTCTGATTTTCCACCTAAGTAACCGGTGTTCCAATGTATCTAAGTGTGTTTGTAGGTATTTTGAGGCTTGTCTTGGTTGCCAGCTATTTGCATAGATACAAATGTCATCTGCAAATAATGCTATCTGTTTGCTGGGTGTTCGAGGGATATCGTGTATCTGTTAGTTAGCTTTTCCCCTTCAAAGTACGGGAATTTATGGTGAACTTATTGTGATGCAATATTTACCCTGGACTCATCCTGCACTGGAGACCACACAACCAGCTCGTTGTAGGAATTGGTGTGCTCATAAGGAATGTAGCAACGCATCTTCTTCAGATGCTCAATTTTTTTATTTCTTGATAGGAATTTTCCGAGTGAGATAAGCAGGTCTTGGTGAAAGCACCACATCTTCACGTTTCGTCAACAAAACTGTCTGCGGAGGTATCAATCCACCAATCCATTATCTTGCTAGTACTCTCCCCCCTTTCTTTCCGAGTTGTACTCAAAATAGTGGTACTTCTAAGTCTGAAATGCTTCCCTGTTATCTCATCTCAATTGAGCGGTTTCTGAAGACACCACAATTCTTTTATAGTTTAGAGTCCACCACGTTTTGAAGTCCAATATTTCAAGACGACTCTGTTCTTCTACGAATGTAACAGTGTTGGGCGATTTTTGTGAGGCGTTGCAAATAAGTTCACATAACTCCTTAAGGATGTAGATTAGATTGTACCTTCTGATGGCGCGTTTTCTTGTTGCAAACTTTCTGTCACATGGCAGATAGGAATGTCCACGAAGTGGAAAGAACTGAAGTATCCGCTTAAGCTTTGCAGATTATGTAAGTCCGAGACAGAACCGGGAAATTGTATGATAAAAATACAATTCTAATCGCTATTACCCTTTCACTTTATCATGTGATAACGCATTCGCAAACAATGTGATTACACACTCAGGCTTGCCACCAATGAAACACAAAGGCTTGAGTCATGGCTAACAATCGTACATAAATTAATGACTGAGGTACGATTTTACAATATAAGGATTTCATAATTTGGTATGGCTTGTTTCGCTCTATTCTGGTAGTTGAATTAGGACCATTTGTGATGCGAAATATGCGTCTACCCCCAGAAAACCTGAAGCAAGCAATAACTCAAAACCAAAAAAAAAAGTGACTTAGGTGTCTTTTTACAATAACATGTTCACGTAGAAGTTAGACATGGAAACTAGCTCTAGCATAACTCCTTAAAAGATTGCAAGATTTTGTGCTGACCGGGATGGTAGTGTATCTAATGCATTAGACCAGCGCCCCTATGCTCTGAGCTTGAATCCTGGCTTCAGACATGGTTATTTCTGCATTAGAAACAAAACAGCTTACGAATAGAGAAGAATCGAAATCCTTCATTACTAAATACAACTCAGAAATACAAGTTCAAAGCTTCTTTTTGTTAGCAAAATGAACAATTCTGACTCGTGACATATGTTTTTGTTTCATCTATCGTAAAGCTGGGAGAGTTTGCGCTGTAGGAGAGATTGCGCAGGTGCTGGAAAGGGGGGAAGGAACTGGATTGACGTGTTGCGAGCGAAGGACAAGTGGATACATTATTGGCAGACTAGTTGGTTAAATTCCTGTGTTGATAGAAGATGGTCGTTGAAACTTATTATCAATTTTGTGCATCTGCGACACAAGTTAATTGCTTGAACTTTCATAAGCGTTGTGTATATTTTCAAAGGAAGTGTTTTACTGTTAAATAATTAGAAGTCAACGTGTGTCTGAACTGGTTCTTTGTCAAAACTTTGTCAGACATATAACCTGTTTAAAACCTCTTAGATGATAGTAAATATTCAGATTTTTTTAAGGATAAATAATTTGTAAATAAATCATAACAGGCATATACCGTGACACGTGCCCCCCCCTGCCCCTTACAGTTCGTAACTGGGAGCGAGTCTTTTGGAAGTGTTTCACATCAGTTATAATTTTATATAAAGCCAAATTTGTAGAGCACATTAGTTCATCTCTGATTTTTCAACACGATGTTTGTTAGCTTTCAGAATTACATTAATCAACTTAAATATTTAAATGAATCATTAATTTAGTTTCGTAATAAAATAATTATTCAGATTCTCCACTTACTTACCGAGCGGCTATAGCACAATTGGTATAGTGTTGGCTTATCAATTGGAAGGTTCTGGGAACAATCCTAGAGGCCGCCCATCCTGATAGAATTTTCCATGTCTTTTCCTCAACACACCAGTCGATTGCTGGGATGGTACTTTCAAATTAGGCCCTGTGCTACTCCCTTCTAATATCTTCTAGACCTCGGGGTGGCCGAGAGGTTAGAGCGCTCGCTTTCCGTGCGGGTGGTCACGGGTTCAAATCCCGAACGGGGTCAATTGAACGCAGTGGTTCGGAGCCCACTTTACCAAAAAATGTAGGTCCCGTCCTTCGCTCACTAGCTCGTTTGGGACGTTAATAACAATTCACTCTAATATCATCTACCCTACCCTATCCGGTCTGAGCCAAATTTGCAAAAAGGCCATAAATAACTTCAAATTCTCAGTTTCATTAGTTGAATCATACTTTCAATTATATATAGAGCCAATACCTCGCTCCAAAAGTGGACAATGTATTGAAGTGTAAGCGTTCTGGTATCTACGGTTAACGGCCATCACAGGTCTGACCTATAAAATACAGCGGCGAACACAAATTCAGAGAAAAAGAGCAGAGCAGACAAGAGCGGATATGGACTATACTATATGTATGTTCCTCATATTTTCTCAGTCAAAATTCGGGACAGGACTTACCGAGATCTAAATCCCCCCCTCCCATCTTTATTTGCGGATAGTTTGAGTGTTAAGAACAACAACAACAAAAAAAAATGTTCAGGATTAAAATTACCTTAAAAGTTTAGTTTTATTAAAATCTAATTTCTCTTTGAAAATTAAAAATTAGCACCAATTTTAATTTCCGGGTGCTGAGCCGTTATAACTTACTTGCTATGACATTTCTTAAGATGCAATAGCTTATGACTATTATAACTAAGCTATTATTAATTAGTTCATAATTGAATGTGAATGTTCACGAGCGATACAGTGAAACAAATATAAAATTTACTTCGAATGTTCATATTAAGTGAAACTATGTCGCACTTTTTGATGAAATTTGGGACTTTTAATATCTTTTTCCGTCCACAACCATCCAAATCCGGACTTACCGGGAAACTAATAACAACACACAATACATCTTGTCTCGAAAACACGTTTGAAAGGCATGATCATTTTGCCCCACTCATTTTGTTTCGGACGGGACAGACACACACACAGAGGGAGAGAAAGAGTGTGTGTGAGAGAGTGGTGAGGTAAGTTGGTAATACAGTAACCGCCTTCCACTCTCTCCACAAGCCAAGCCATAGTTTCCTTCCTCTTCCGTTTTCACCCGGATCTATTCTTTCGTAAATAAAAATATAGTGTTATACGCAGTTTGCGGTCATTCTGGAAATTTGCTCCCAAGGTATGTGGTGCGTAATATCTCCTCCCTAATTAGGATAGTTTCAGCAAGCGGCAAGTACTTGTAGAAGAGTTTTCTTAGTACATATATAATGAGAGGAGAGATCGCGCAAAGTTATGTATAAATCAGGACTAGATTTTGGTGTCATTTTTTGTCCTGGTCCACTGCTTGACGGAGGAATGCACTGTGTGAAGAGCATAAAATTCTTTTCCTCTGTCCACTTACGATTTGTATTAGTAAAGCTTATAAACACTACCACGAGTAAGAAATGTAACATTTAATTGGAATATTCAGGCTGAGTGAACTAATTACTTTTAGTAATACAGTAAAATTTCCCAATAACGGACACCGTTGGGACCTAAAAATCTGTCCGCTATTAAGAAATATGCATTGAAACTTCCCTTAAACGGCAATAACAAGTTGAAATAAGAAAACGACGGACAAAGTAAATTTATGTATAGTAGTTTTATCTATAAATTACTGTACATTAATGCAGTGCAGTGTACATATATAGTTACTGCGTGTGTACAGTAAACAGAACTGCAGTACAGCACCGTAATGAAGCCAGTAGCAGGGCAACTGTGTGTAACAAGATTGCCGGTTTTAAATATAGGGTCATTTCATGTCAGATCAACACAGTTAACGGGAAAAATTTACCTCACCATCTCAGATTTTATAAATTTTGGCATGTTACTAGGGCCTGCAGTCCAGTGTCGTATATTTCTGGAGTTACAGCATCTCAAACTTCGAATTTCCCCCTGAAATTTTAAGTCACACGGATTATTTAAAATGCTTGTAATTTTTGTCCTAATTAAGATAGAGATGTGATCCTTGCGTCGTTGTAAATGTCTTGGAGATATCTTTCATTTGATATGCAACACTTGTCCCTCCCAAAGAAATTGAAAAAAAAATGGCCTTGAACTTTAACAGTTTGACCTTGAATAGCAAAAATAACGTCAACTCCGATTTTTGTAAAACTTTCAGAAAATAATGGTCTTTTATTTGTAAAGACATGCACAAAGTTCCAAAATGGGACATATTTTATTTACGTCTTTAAGAATTTTTGGCATAGGCCGAACTTATGCCCCCGCCCCCTGTATGCAGTTTGATGAAACAATGTCGTAAATAGTGTCAGTTTATAGGTTAAGAGGCAAGTGTTAGGAAAAGCGATGATCGTAATTTGGTTAGTTTGTCTGAGGTCATATGCGGAGGTGAGAATCCAATATGGCCGCTGGAATATTCCAATATGGCCGCTACAAAAATATTCCTATTTCTGGTAATATTTTACTGCAATTAACAGAATGCTCGTGATTTGCTTTCTTTCATTAATGTTAAACAAAATGTTCTTGAAATTAGTTTCAATTTAGGTAGTCAACAGGCAAATTTTCCACATTATCAAAGATGGCAGCTCCTTAATCACAAAAATGTTCATATCTCGGCTAATATTTGACTGACTAATGTCGTTATTTTTTAGGGTTGCTTAGTAGGGATCGTAGTGCGCATTTAATTCAGCTAATGTGAACATCCGATAAACATTCCTGCGATGACGTCATCCAGGAACTAGTTTCAATTCAGGTGATCATCCGGCTAACCTTTTATGTATGATGTCATCCAAGATGGCGGTTACTCAATCACGCAATTTTTTTTCGCTGGTAATATTTGACTGATCAACATGGAAGTATGTAATTTCTTTCAGGAAACCTTAGTAGGTATCCTAGTAAGTATTTTTAGCTGGCTAGCATTCGAAACATTTTCGAAAGATGACGTCATAAAAAAATGGCGGCAGCTAAATTAGATTTTTTGTACCTCTGGCATATGTAAGTGTAAATCTATAAAATATTTCAATTGTCCGAATTAAGATGCTAATTTTCCTTTTTCTTTTCCCACAGGCTGCTGAAATGAACATATGGATGCCATAAAACTATCAAGAGTTCCAAAATACAATGAAACAGATTTTAAACCTGGTGAAAAGTCATGCATCCTATGCAATGTAAGGGATGATAGTGTTTAAAGTACTGGAAATGGCAGAGAAAAGGTTGGGGTAGCTGCCAAAAAGCGAAATGACATTGTTGCTAAACGTTTGTGCTCTATAAGTGAAGAAACAATATTTTACTATCACATGAACAATGCGTGTTACAAATAATACACTCATAAAAAGACGCTTTGGCGGCTTGAAAGGGACTACGGAAACTTATTCCCGATCAAGTTAAGAGGCTGTTCGGAAATCCTCAAGGAAACGAGAACGTCACCACAGTCTTCAAGGAGAGACTTCGTGAGCGTCTCGTCTTCAAGCGAGACCATCGTGTTTACGACAAGTATAGAATAAGTGAACGTGCAAGAGCTGACGAGTTTCTGAAAGCCACTTTGTACTTACAAGATGATGTTATCACTCGTACATGTGATCTTCAGGATGTGTCAAACGTTTTTGGTGCCGATTTACTGTATCACGCCAATTGTATTTCTGGTTATTTGCTAAACTATAAGAGGAAACTTGAAACTAAGTCTGGTCTAGATAAGGGTTATGGGTATACCCTGACTTATATTCGAGATAAGTTCAATATGCTAAGTGAACACATCAAAATCAGTAACATGGAACTAAAACTGATGTTGTGGCATTCTTTTGGAAATGACATAACATTTTCAAGACCTACAGAATCAAACAAGCCTATAAGGCTCTTTTCTGCAGCCCTTCAAACAGAAGAAGTAGCCGATGTTTTAAGAAGTTGTAATCCTATTACAGAATGTGCTACTTTATTGAGACAAGCATTGCAAGAAAATAGCCTTTGATCTTAACGACAAATTTTGTGATGCTCAAGATCTTAAAACTTCCTGGACTCAAAGTAAAATGCCTTATATTTTCGTAAACTTTTACAGTACACTGTTTAACGTAGACCCGGATTATATTGTGGAATTATATACTAATGAAGACTTAGACAGAAAGGTTATCACAAGTGGAATCTTAAGGCGCAAGCTCTGTTGCAAATCATGTATAACAACTTATACCGAGGTGCTAAAAAAAACCACTGCATACGATGATAGGTGAATCAATACATGAAACACGTAAAAGCAAGACATTGATAACTAGCTATAACCTCGTAGGTTTAAGTGTCAGCGACAGTGAAGTACTTCGTCACTATCATAATCTTGCACAGTATGCTGTTAAGGAATCAACAAAGTTCCGATTCCCAGTCATTTCAAAACTGATTCCTTTAAGAATTGCCACCTTCGACAACTTTAGCCATGAAGAATCAACCTTATCTGAAGTAGGAGGTTCTCATGACACTGTGTGTGTATTTTCAACATAAACCAGTAAACATACCGGTTAAACAGTCTTTATCAGAAAGTGGTATCAAACGAGGCCTCAAAGCAATTCCAGGGCTTCTTCCATGCCAAAAGTTACAACGTTATTTCGAACCAGCAAAACGTCCTGATCTCCCACATGATTATGAAGTACCTTCTGAGCTATTCAAAATGAATGAAGATAGAAGAAAATAATATGAAAATTCAGACATGCTATGGCATTTCGCAAGAATTGCACATACTACTCTACACAGTTCCCAACATTTTAATCCAGAAGAAAAGTCAACCAACATGTGCCATCGTGGAGTGCCTTCAATGCACTTTGTTCCAAAGAGGACATAAAAGAGAAACAGGTTGGGTTTTTACCAGTTTTCCCATATCCAATAAATCAGCATGTGATTGTGTACACAGTATTAATAAATTTCAATAGTATTCTCAATCAGTTGGATCAAAAGTATCTACCAGTAACTTGTGATGAAGGCGTGTATGCTATTGCACGTGAAGTACAGCTAAATAATCCAGACAAGTTTAAGAACATTGTACTTACGTTGGGAGCATTTCATATGATAACAATTCTGCTCCGTTGTATAGGTAAATACATTCGCGGAAGTGGTGTATCCAATGTATTTATTGAATATATTTGGGGTAAATGTTGTTGAATCTGTTTTACAAGGAAAGAACTACGTGAGAGGTGTAAAGGGAATGTTTATGTTAGCAGAAAGTCTCTTCAGGTTGCAGGTTAAGTCATTTTTTGAGACACATTCAATTTAGTCCAATGAATCTGAACTAGAACAGTTACTTCAAATGCAGCAGAGCATATCCAAAACTTGGGATACAAAAGCAGATCATTTGGAGTTGGATTTTCAATGTGGAAAGGTTGCTCATCGACTTCGAAAAATTTATTGACAGTGGAAGGCAAATTTCAGAACAGTTTTTGTATTGGGATAATTTTCTGAGAATGGTCCAACTGCTCAGAAATTTGATCCGTTCCGATAGACAAGGTTTGTGGGAATTACACCCAAATATCGTGCAGAAATTGCAGTATGTATTTGCCGTGTTTGATTGTGTGAACTATCAGCGATGGTCTTCCTTATATCCAGAAGGCAGGAGAAGACTGTCCAAAACAGCACCAGCAGTACTTGAAATGTTCATAAAGGGGAAACATGTTGTAAAACAGTTCGAGCATAAATTCACTGCTGTTGCTGCTGATATGGCATTGGAACAAAGTATAAATAGAGCTCAAAGGAGTTCATCTGGTATCATAGGGCGCACTCAACAAAAAGAATTTGTAGCACAATGGGAGGTTACTCATCATGAAGTCTGATGATATCCAACTTGTTTCGAGAAGTAACAAATTCAATTTCTTTTCTTGAAGGCTTAAATATTCACCACGAGTTTTCTAAGAAATAAACACAGAGTGTAGATGAAAAAGTAAACTCAATGTTTCAATATATTTTGCAAAAAAGTAACCCATTTGAAATGTGCCCTAACGCATTGCACAATCTTGTAACAAAAACACTAGTTTTAAAGCATGCAAAAGAAAAGATCTTAAACGTTTTCCAAATAGGTGATGAAGCCTATTCTCCATGTTGAAAGACATTGTATGAAGAGAAAACAAGAATGATATCCAGTACTATTCAAAAAGTAATGTTACCATCATTTCATAGTCACGTTCACGTAGCAATAAGTACAGGAAAAACCAAGAGAAATAAGTCAAGTAGTTCTGCCTATCAGATGATACAAATTGGTCAAGCTCGTGGATATGACATGCAAGAGCTTTTCAGATATGATTTATCCAATAATTCTCTACTCTTTGATGGAGAAGGGTTTATGAGAAAGCCCCAAGAAGCAAGTTATTGAAAGAGATAGAAATATCTTTCAGCATCACCAATGACGATCTTCTATTCCAGGTGGACCAGAAAACTTGTTACATTGTGGATGTTATGAATTCTATCAGGAAGGTTATGAAATCTGAGAAGACAGCCTTCGGAGTATTAGCATCTTCTTTCTTTACATATATTAAGAGCATCACGAAGAACTGTGGAAGGGTCGATTATGTGTTCGACAGCTACCACAAACTATCACTAAAAAAACACAAGAGAATGCGGAGGCAAGATAGTACTTTTGCTATAGATATAGCTTGTCTCTCGGAAGATATTCCATTGCCCGTTTAACTGAATAGTTTCTGGGGATGTTCAAGGAACAAACTGCTATTACAAGAATTCATTACGAAAATATTGATGGCTTTCTTAATTGAAGCGCCATGTGCTACTACACACCTTTAGTGCCTTCTCTGGTGATGAAGATGAGATGACATTCAACTGTACATCTGTGCAAAATGGAATGCAAGTTAATCACCCAGAAATGAATTGCTTACTAGTAGAGGAAGCTGATTTTAGAATGATGATTCATTCCAAGCATGCATCCCAGTGTGGGTTCACCAGAATTGTTCTGATTAGTGCTGACACCGACAGAATGGTATTAGCATTGTTTCATTGGCCTACTCTTCATCGAATTGATTTACAAGAAATGTGGGTACGCACTGGAGTTGGTGATTCCACATGACTTTTGCCTGTTCATGCTATTTACCGAAAAATGGGAGAAGACCTATGCAAATTGTTTCCAGCTATTCATGCACTGTCAGGGTCAGATTACACCAGTAAGTTCGGTACGAAGAAAGCAGCTATTCATTCTACATCGAAAATATCTTTGGAAAGTTTTGGAGTTTCGCATGACTGGGATGATGTAGAAAATAAGTCTTAAAGCTGCAGAAGAATACTTAATACAGATACTGAAAAAAGGATCTCATTGTACATCCCTAGATGAATTGGGGGTTTGGCAGAACCATCATGGGAAAAATACGGACATTGACGAATTGCCACCTACAAGCAGGAGTGTTAGGGGACACTTATTAAGATCTTACTTTTACACATACCTTCAACGCCACTGTATTGATGACACAGTTGTTTACTTACAAGCAAACATACTAATGGGGCAGAAAAAAGTTCTAAATTTCTTTCTTCCATCATGGTTAGAATTTCAAAATATATGAACATGCAAATTTTGGCAATTCGAGTGCAATTACTTTGGGAGATATCGATGATATATTAATCAGAGTATTGTTTATGGAGAGTGAAGAAAAGGTGTGGAAATACCCTTATCATATATTTGTAAACTGCTGAAAGAAATGGAAATCATATACATAGTATTGGGTACTGGGTAGACACAATGCAACACACAATAACCATCAACTAATACAAGAATACAATTATAATAATAGTATTACATGAACCTTACCCAACTACACTGAATCTCTCTCTTTTTCTCACTTTCCCTCCTTTCCCACTTTATTGATATAGTCCCCATCTAGAACCCTCTCCACCCCACCTCCCAAATACACACACAATCACAAGTTTAAGAAATAAACGACGTAATACAAGGATAATGCCAAAACATATTAAATGTATCTCATTTGAAACGAAGATACAAATTGCGAGTATGGATACAATTAAAAAAAAAGAAATCCTTTCACTGAAATTTAACGTTCTTTTACACTGCTACGAGTAAGCGACAGAATGACTATAAAACTTATTTCTAAAGCTGTTTAGGGGACTAGCTGTGCGAACTGCCGAAGGAAGATTATTCCACTGCTTGATTCCGAACACCGCAAAAGATTTAGAATAGGTCTGAGATTTGTGCTTTGGTATTCGCAGGGTGGCATTGATTTTCGAGCGAGTGTTCATATTGTGAGTGAGGTGCACCGATTCCAGCATAGAGGCCAGATATGCACGAGATCTTAGAGCTACAGCCTTCTAGAACTGCAGTAGAAGATGGAACGTTTTTCAGTTGCAGTCATGTCAGTGCAGAGTGTCTGCATGATACATAGTCATATCGTTTATCATTCAAGATGAAACAAACATATCTATTTTGCATTACTTGTTTGCTACAGATCATTATAGACTACGTCACAATAACCAAAGATCGGAAATATGAAATACTGTATCAAGGTGATTTTACACACACTTTTGGATATTAGTTTAACATATTCTGACCATGATAGAGTTTCGTCAATAATAATACTTTTGACTTTATCTTTTCTTTTTATTTCCTCCTTCCTAATGTAAACTTTTGGTACATACGAATTTAGATTCATTTTTGCTAATACATTTGAAGACCCTATTATTATACATTGAGATTTGCTTGGATTTAGAGACAAACCATTGTTTTCTGACTGAAAATTTTTACTAAAAAATCTAAAAGGGTTAAGATAGTTAGTTGTCGATTATCGATGGCTTTCCGGATGTCATCAGTGATCAAGTGCCATCACTGTACTGTGATCTTTCCTAAAGCCTAATTGGTTCTCAATGAAGAATTTGTTTTGAGATGTGTGCTTTGTGACTTGTTGGTGTACAATACTTTCCAGTATTTTGGAAAGAGATGATAGGATGCTAATGGGCGGTATTCGCCAGGTCCTGGTGCCATGTTATTCTTCGGTATTGGCCGAACGTAAGCTTGTTTCCACACTGACGGAAATATACCTGTTACAATGGACTGATTTACTATTGTTGTCAACGCATTTATGACGTGTGTCATGATCATTTTGATGAGTTCTATTAATATGCAATCTGGGCCTACAGCAGAACTTTTTTACCTTTTTGATAACCTGATTTATTTCTATTGGGGAAACACAAGAGAAATAGAATGTTTTATTTTCATTTTTACCACTGTTAGCAAGTTTTCGAATGGGTTCCTGTTTCAGAGTCTTATCAATACAACTAGGGGGTTGGGAAAAGAACTCATTCAAAATACCAGGTGTGTAAATATGAAACAGGAATTTGTGCATAGACGGCGTTAGCTGTCACTGTGGTTACCGTAAAAATGCGTCCTTGGCGCCACTTGGTTGTTTTGACTGCTGATAACGATTTGCAACTCACAACCAGACAAGTTTCATGTCATAGTGTAGCGTTTAATAGCGTTGAAGATGGCGCAATTTGTACCTACAAACTACGATGTGCGGACAGCATTGATGTCTTTTTACCATTTGAAGAAAACTGCTGCAGAATCGCATCGCATACTTGTCGAAGCCTACGGTGATCATGCTCTTGGTAAGTCACAGTGCTATGCGTGGTTTACAAAATTTAAAAGTGGCGATTTTAACGTGAGAAACGAAGAACATGGAAGACCACCGACAAAGTTTGCACACAGCGAATTGCAAGCTTTGTTGGATGAGGATGACGCTCAAACGCAACAACAACTCGCGGATCAATTAAATGTGACACGAGAAGCAGTTTCCATACGTTTAAAGGCCATGAACAAGATTCAGAAGGTGGGAAGATGGGTTCCACATGCATTGACTGAACGACAGCAGGAAAACCGAAAAACCACTTGCGAAATTCTGCTCGCCAGGTACAAAAGGAAATCATTTCTCCATCGAATTGTGACTGGTAACGAAAAGTGGATCTATTTCGAGAATCCTAAGCGTAATAGATCATGGGTAACTCCAGGAGAATCGGCGACATCGACTCCAAGACCAAATCGCTATAGACGGAAGACAATGCTTTGTGTTTGGTGGGATCAGAAGGGAGTGATCTATTATGAACTGCTGAAACGTGGCGAAACCGTTAATACCCAACGTTACCGACAACAAATGATCGATTTGCATCAAGCTTTGCGTGAAAAACGACCAGAATATGACCAAAGACAATGTAAAGTCTTCACGATAATGCACCCTCCCACACAGCAAAACCTGTCAAGAAAACGATTGCGACGATTGGCTGGGAAATCCTTCCGCATGTGGATTACTCACCAGACTTGGCGCCTTCCGATTGTCACTTATTTGCATCCATGGGACATGCACTTGCTGACCAGCGCTTCACACCTTACGAAAATGTACGAAAATGGCTTGATGACTGGTTTACAGCACAAGAGGCACAGTTTTTTTGGTCTGGCATCCACACATTGCCGGAACGGTGGCACAAATGTATCGCTAGCGATGGCCAATACTTCGAATAAAATAGTTCTTAGCATTGTCATCGAATCACTGTCTTTTCTGTACATAAATTCCTGTTTCATATTTACGCACCTGGTATTGCAATCTTCGGAAATATATTCAGTCTTGTTATTTATATTTACACCTGCATTTTTTAGTTTCCTCCACAGCCGTCTGCCATCTCTAAGATTATCAACTAAATTCTCAAAATATATTTGTTTATTTTGCCCGCCGTATAGCTTGGGTACATTGGTTTCTAAGTATTTTTTATATCATGAAAGACTCCTGACAGATTTCAGGTTTAACATTTACTTCCTTCATATATTTATTGTAAGCTGTATTCCTCTCCAATCTCAGTTGTTGTATAGAATCCGTCGTCCAAGGAGTTTGAATTATGTCGCGTGTTTTTCATAGAAATCAATTATTTGCAAATTTAGAACATTTAATTGTCATTGACTGTTGCCAAATCCTAGGGTATATGAATGGCATCTGCATTTAAATTTATATCTCTAACATTTCGATAAGCTATTATTTTCTTTTTACTTCTTCGGGGCTTAAGTGAATACACAATATAAATTAAATCGTGACGGGAGATGCCAGGGACAGGAAGTTTGCCAAATTTAGCGACTTGCTCAGGATAAGATGTTGCGAAATGGTCTATTGCAGACTTCGAGCTTCCTGAGAAATGAGTCCTGAGCAATAATAATATCAATCTAATACATGTAATATTATACGAACCATACTAAACATGTCTGAACTCGTCTAAGTACGTCTAAACATGCTAAATGAAGCAGGAAGGTTATTCTATTTTTATCTAAATTGCAAGGAAACTACTAATGCAACGAAGAACCTCTGTGTTTTCACATCCAGCTTCTTAAATTTCTTCACAAATTTTCCACATTAATTCAGTCTATGATGCACCAGCAGTGCATTCGGAATTATACTTTGAAATTAATAACCGTAAAGTCAAATTAGGTTTCATATTTGTAAAACAAAACAAGAAAGCAAATACTTTCATAATTATAACCATTATTGGTAACAATAATTTTATATAAATTGATTTACTTGAAGGTTCCACAGAGAGCCTCTGTCAACATTGCAACACATTACCATCCAAACAATTAGCGGTTTCCTCGGCAAAGTAGATTTTTATGCTACTCTCAAGAAACGCCATTTTTCTATTCTGAATAAAAAGATGGCGACGAAACCGGGAAAGAAAACACGACGCGCACCTAAACCGCTCACTATTGTAGAGCAGGTTCAATCGGGGCAGAAATCAAACGGACGGATCCTGTGGAAGGAGTCCACAAACTCACTGGTTCCCAGCGAACTGCCTCTTCCATCCACCAGCAACTACACCAAGCAAGAAGAGTGCTAGAGCAGAAAGAGACATTGCCTACAAACGAGTCTGCATCAGTGAACTGGAGCTGGCCATTTTGCAAGATGAGGTCGAACTTCAAAACATCGATTTCTTGCGGAAGCCTCTTCGAAAGATGCCAATTATATTGACGCCTCCTCCTGAAACTGCACAAGAGACGATCAGGATCAAAAGGAACCTGGAAGAAAGTTTGTACGACCTGAAGAAGCAACGCAAAGAGCTCATCGGAGATCAGTATGAATATTTAACCAATCGCACGAATTTGGATGAAAAAAACAACAACAAGGACGATGAAGTTGACTGACCTATCAAAGTGGCAGAAACATTGAGGGTCCCTGGAGCGAGATCATTTCTCCGAAAACCCGAGCGAGTGTGAGAGAGTCCCTGGAGCGAGATAACTTCTCCGCAAACCCGTGCAATTGAAAGGTACTTCCCATGTTTTTCTTTGATAGTGTCAGGCTCTTCGTCACTTTTGCTCTTTCACCCAAATAGATGCCATTGTCTAAATAATCAACAGATACCTGTATGAGTTCTTTGCGTTTCCTTTTAGTGTATGCAAACAATTCTATCTTCCTTTTTTCTTTAACACCTTTCGTCGTGTTTCAGAAGCATCAGTTAATTTCACTGGTAGCTGTCGAAAGACTTCTTTGAATTCGGACTGAAGTTTTACCTTTTCTTCAACACTGACTTCTTCAAACTCATTCATGCAAATTCGTAATAAGTAATGTCTTTTATAGCAGCAATCTGTTTCCTTAATTCCATTTTCTCTTCTCATCAGGTCTTCTAATGAAAGTATTGGTACACGGTAGGGAATGTTCACCGGGGGTTGGCGACTTTGTGGGTTCTTTCCACTCGATTCTTCCAGGAGGTGAATGCACAACAAATTGACTCTTTTAAGAGCCCCTTTAACTCCTCCATAGCCGGTCCCAAGCCCGGATGTAAAAGGAGGAGGGAAGGAATAACGGCTCTTTAGAGCCACCTTATCCATTGCAGAAACGGTATTTCTCAAGGCCCCCGGAAACTTCCCAATGGAAAGGAAATGGATCTTCTCAGAGCCTCCATTTTGAATCAATACAAGATCGTCAACAGACACTATCAGGTTTTATGAAAGCTGTTTAAGTTTCCGGAGGCAGATCAGAATCAGTGGCATGAAGGAACTCTCAAGAAACTCCTAATGAAGCAAAGAAGAAAGTGGTTGATTGGATTTTGAATTCCATTTCACGGACAAAAAAGATGCCAAAGATAGAAGGGTTCTAAAGATTCATCAACTACTGATCCTGTCAGCTGGTAATGTTAAGAAACATTAAAAACTGGATTCGTCTTTTGATAGTGGTAAAAACTTCATCATGTGAAGCTGAATGTAGATTCAGTTCTATGCAACGTCTCAAACATTCCTAAGAGAGAGCACGACACAGAAGAGGAAGAATAATGTTCAACCTGGACAAGTTAGCAGATAGATTTGTTGCAGCCAGTGATCGTCTCAGAACAATCTTCGGTTCAATCAACTTTAAAGTAAGTAGATAAGAAGAGATTAATATCAATTAATTAGTTTTCATCTGTAGAATTCTAATTGTAACTGCAAGTATAAATTTTATGTTATTTTGTTAATACTGACGTTATACATAAACTGATCTGAGAATTTTATTAGCATTTAGTTTAAAGTATCGGGTTATCCCATAAGTAATGTCGTATGTGCGATGGCCGCTGTAATGACGCCATCTGACGAGCGAATAGTGAAGTAGACGGCACGTGCGATAGCTGAGGCATATAAGGCACTTGACTGTGCAGCAGAGTGTAGCAGGAGAACGGTATACTCCACGATTTAGAAATGTGGCTTATGTTTGATCATGGCACTGTCAGAAGACCAGATGCGTCATGTCATGTTGTATGAATTTCACCAGGGCACACCTAGCTAGCACAGCGTCACGAAACATTAATGCCGCATATGGTCAGGGTGCTGTGGATGTGCGAAAGTACCAGGGGTGGTCCAGAGGTTTCGGTCTGGGGACACCAGCCTCACCGATAAGCCACGAGGAGGGAGACCTGTGCAGCTGGACAACAATGACCTGCGAGTAGCGGTGGAGGCAAATCCAATGCAAATTGTTGAAGAGCTGGCCAGCAAACTCCATAGTACCCATTCGACCGTTCATCGTTATCTGAAGGACCGAATATCGGAAAATGAGTACCCCATGCGTTAACGCCTGAACAGAAGCAGCAGCGTGTTGAAATTTGCAGTTCCCTGCTCATCCGTCACAAACGTGAGCCATTTCTGGACAGAATGGTGACAGGGGATGAAAAGTCGCTCCTCTACCATAACATCACACGCGAACGGCAGTGGGCACCTGGAGGGGGGCCGCAGGAACTGTGCCAAAACAGGATCTCCACCCCTGCAAAGTGATGTTGAGTGTTTGGTGGGATAATCCATTTTGAGCTTTTCCCACGTAACCAGACCGATTCTGACTGTGATTTGAAGCTGAGGAGAGTGCTGAACGTTTAAAAGGTAGCTAACGGGATTTTGAACTTTGATTTTGAAAAATGTCAAGAAACTACAAGAGAGTGATCCCAATCCTATATAAGTGATGTGTGCACCGTGTGAAGAAGCTACATGGCTTAGAAGTAAGTTTTTATAGGATTAATTAATGAAAATAGAAATGTATTCAAGTGCCTCGAATTGACTCACTTTGTTTCAATGCAAAGCTGAGCTGCAGCTCCTTAGTCCATATCCACATGTAATAAACAACGCGCCAGTTGCCAAGTGGACTTTTAATCAGTGATGTCACCGTGCATCATGTTCAACAGAATGACCTTGGTATTTGCCATAGACCTACTGACCAGGTGACAAGAAAAAGAGGTCTTGAACAGCAGAAGCCACCACTTTCAGATTTGGAATAAAGTGATTAATGTGCTGAATACTGATTAATTCACATGTATAGTATAGCTACTGCAATTACTTTTCGCTATATCACTAGTCCCACTTTTAAGTTCAAGAAAACAGAGACATGAATTGACACGCATACACATGAATCGATATGTTTGGCAATTGTTTCACTGCGTCGGGTAAGATACGATTGTTAGTTTCCACTTGACAGGATGGGTGAGGAATGTAATTATACGGTAAACTTAATCCACCCTCGTGGAGTTGGGGTTTTGGAATTGAGAACTGGTACAACTTTGGTGTTGTAGTAGTACTTGTTAATGTATGTCTGGCTATCAGAATCCTTTAATTCATGAACAGAATTTACAACTGATTTTAGTTGATTGAGTTTTTGATCAGCAATTCTTTTTACGCTTCAAATAATTTTAAATTAGTGGACTAATGATTCAACAATGGTAAGAGAAGTACGTTATTCGTTTCCCATCAGCTAAGTAACTGGTAGAAGAGTATGTTATAAGATGTTGTTAGATTGACAGTACGCAGCAACAGATTATCCATAAGGCTAAGTAGGCTAAAATCTAAAGGCCTGACTTGATAATACGGAGACTAATGCAAAAGTAAAATGTACCAGGTGTATGCATAAGCAGTTTCCGGTTTACCTAAGAGATGGCGCCAGCGAAAAGTACGCAGCGTATTCATTTGACACATATGTAATTTTGTTCTTCTGACATTAAACTACAAACACACACAAGTTGAGTCCGCCAAACACTAGCGTCTTTGTTTTATCGTTCAGTGATCATGTCGAAGTTTGTGCCTGAAAAAGAACATTTGCGGCACGCATTGCTTTTCTTATTTAATCAAAAGAAAAAGGCTGTTGAAAGTCATCGTGTGCTGGTAGAAACATATGGTGAACACGCTCCATCGATTAGAACATGTGAGACATGGTTTCGACAGTTTAAAAGTAGTGATTTCAATGTGAAAGACAGTACGCGCTCTGGTAGTCCACACAAGTGCGAAAACGAGCAATTGCAGGTGTTATTGGAGGATGACCCAACTCATACTCAACAGCAATTGGCAAAAGCATTAAATGTGTCACAAGAAACAATCACCAGACGTTTACAAGCAATGGGGAAGATCAATAAAATGGGTCCCACACGATTTGAATGAACGTCAAATGAAAAATCGCAAAGTCACTTGTGAAATGCTGCTTCAACGCCACGAAAAAAATCCTTTTTGTATCGAATTGTGAAGGGTGACGAAAAATGGATTTATTTTGAAAACCCGAAGCGGAAAAAATCGTGGCTTTCACCTGACGAAGCCGGTCCTTCAACACCAAGGTCAAATCGCTTCGGCAAGAAGACCATGCTTTGTGTCTGGTGGGACTAGAACAGTATTGTGTATTATGAACTCTTGAAGCCCGGCGAAACCGTTAATGCACAACGCTATCGCCAACAAATGATTAATTTAAATCACGCATTGATCGAAAGACGACCGGAATGGGCCCGAAGACATGGCAAAATGTCTCACACAGCAAAACCAGTAAAAGACACCTTGAAATCGCTTGGATGGGACATCCTTCTGCACCCGCCGTACTCCCCAGACCTGGCGCCATCTGACTATCACCTCTTCGCATCAATGGGGCACGCGCTTGCAGAGCAGCACTTCAGCAATTTTGAAGACATTGGAGAATGGCTCGACGAATGGTTTGCCGCAAAAGACAAGCAGTTTTTCTGGCATGGTATGCATCAATTACCTGAAAGATGGGCGAAATGTGTAGAAGCCGATGGCCAATATTTTGAATAAAACAAAATTAATTTCCCTTGAAAATTACGTGTTTTCTTTACCACAAAAACCGGCAAAAACTTATGCATACACCTGGTATATGCTATTAGTAGATACGACTTGTTTATTGTATCCTTTGAGTTCAATCAGCTGAAAGGCCCAAGTACCAACGCAGTGTTTTACCGTTTCTACATTTAATTCAAAAGAACAAGTGTTACTATTTATATGGAAGATACAGCAGAACAGCAGGAACAAATGCTGCTAGCTACGGGACAGGTACTTTAAGATTAGTGTAGATATAAACTTTGGTGTTGATGGTGCGAATTTTTAGTAGCCGCCATTTGCATGGAAGGAGTTGAGGTTGCTCTTTACATACTATCTAATGCTGAGGGTAGAACTACGGGACAGGATGAGAATTTCAGAGCTTAAGACAAGAACATTAACCAGTTTTCAATTGTGGTCAGGTGTATAGTGTCAATACATTTGGGTTTGGAAGGAATAAAATGAATACCAGTATGAAAAATTTCAGAAAGGAACAAGAAACTGACATGTTTATATTAATGGTAAATGCAAAGTGGATAGATTGATGAAGTGTAGTAAGTGTGTTAGGAGGTTCTGTATTACGCTTTGTATTTGAAACTCACATGGAATAAGTCAATTTAGTTAGTGACTGGAGTGGTTCTGTAATTGAAGAGAATAAACAAGAGAAAAGAAGAGAAATGTGAACTCCTACATGATCGCCACATGGATTCTACTGACATGGGTGAACAGACGATGACGGAAAAGCGTTGAGCGAAAAGGTTATTAGACATAATTGCTCCAATTCTTGATAACGAGTGCCATGGACATATTGATGTGCAAATTGACATGGAGATGAATCAGGCTGACGAACAGGACACGAACATACAATGGAGGCCGATTTCAATATTTCAGGGTTAAAAGGGATTTTCTATTTTCATTTTAATTGACTTTTACAGGTTTTCCAGATCTGTAGAGCACATTTCCCAAGTTGAATTTCTTGAGTTTCTAGTGTATATTTTAGCTTCTAAAATTAGGAAATGTTTGTTAGCTAAAAGTATACAGAAAGACCCACTACAACATCCACCATCTGCCTTTCCGTGTATTTTTTATGACATTTATTTATTTATTCGAAAACACATGAACCAAACTGTCACCAAGTTCACAAAATACTAAATCTTGCCACTCACAAAATATTGATCTTGTCACTAAGTTCACAAAAAGAAAAACTGGTACAACCAAGTTCAGTTGGTTTCCTTAAGTTCTTCGAGTTCTTCATTCCAGGGAGTTTTGTCGGAAAACAAAAGTACTCACAACGCTTTGCATGGTCAAAAGCAGAGAAGTAAAAATAATAACGTTATTGATCTTTTGTACTATTAACAACTAAATTCCCTGACCTTTCCAGGTTTTCCAGGTACATGGTAACTCTGTGTACATGTTGAAGGGTATGTTCTTCACGGGCGCCATCTTGAATCTCGATTGATTTTCTTAAATGGAAAAGAGTAGTGTAATATGTCATTCTGGGCTAGAATTTTGCGAGAAACACGTTTCTGAAGTCAGTTTATTTCCGTAAATGTATTATTGTGAGGGATAATGGTGTGTGATATTACTATGGGCTACTGATGCAATAGCCTGAGAGCACAATTTTGTTTTGGAATAATGAAGGAATTGAAACCTAAATGCGTACAAATTGTTCCTGATTATATTGCAATATCGATATGCATTTGTATGCACTTAGTTTATATTCCCTTCATAATTTCAAAACAAAATGGTGTTTTCAGGCTATTGCATCTGTAGCCTATACTCATGTCTCTCACAATAATAATACATTTACGACAAAACTCACTTTTCCCGTAACGTGTTTCCCGTAAAATTCTGGCTCAGAATGAAATATTACACGACCCGCTTCCTATTTAAGAAAACCAATCGAGATTCAATATGGCGCACTTCAAGATGGCGGCCGTGAAGATAATACCCTTTCAGCCAGTACCCATTACTATGTATTTGCTTTTTATTTCTTTCAGCATTCTACAAATATAAGGGTATTTCCACACTTTTTTCTTCATTCTCCAGAAACAAAAAAATGTGATTAATATATCATCGATATCTTTCAAAGTAATTGTGCTCGAGTTGCCAAAATTTGCATGTGCACATATTTTGACGTTCTAACCATGAGGAAAGAAAGAAATTTAGAAGTTTTTTTTCTGCCCCATCAGTATGTTTGCTTGTTGGACCCTTGTTGTGATTTTGATTTTGAAGTGACAGAAGATTGTTTGATGCCGAAACAAAATTTACAGCAGTATCCTAACGAGTTTATTGGGGCATGTAATTGTTCGGCTTGTACAAAACCATCATGCATTCGTAAGAAAAACAAGGTAACATGTTTCTCCTTTTGCAAGTGTAGGAGTGTGAAGAAGTCGGACGCAACTTGGAAAAAACCTTGGTGATATTCATTGTATTATAGTACATTGCTTTGTTTCTCACATCCTATGATTTGAAACTTCTGAAACACCTCATATTGTGAAAAGGTTGGATTACAGGGTAGGTTATTGATATATGTTGTTAATAATGTTTGTAAAATCAGAATGAACGTAGCTTTCTGTACTAATTAGGTATTTTGTTACAACATATTTTAGTTTAAATAGACTAATCGATAGATCACATAGATTACTGGGTTGGAAAATTAGTTTGAATTTACTCTCAATATTAGGAAAGGGTGTATGTATTTTGTGTACATTTTAACGCAACTTAATGAACAAGTTTTTTCAAAACAAGTGTTTCAAATACTAAAAGAAAAACTAATGCTTTGCTTACTCATTGTAAATTAATGCATTATTATATAATAAAAATAAAACGTTTCATTTGAATAAATATAAGATTTTAAAACTACTGAATAAATACAGTATTATTATTCGCTTTGCCAATAGTGATTACAACACACTAACAAAATTTCATATTGATCAGTCAAATATTATCAGCGAAAAAAATATATGCATGATTGAGTAGCCGCCATCTTGGATGACATCATACATAAAAGATTAGCCGGATGATCACCTGAATTGAAACTAGTTCCAAAAAAACATTTTGTTTAGCAATAATGAAAACAAATAACAACATTCCATGCAAATTTCAGTAAAATATTACCAGAAATAGGAATATTTTTGTAATTAAACAGCCGCCATCTTGGATGACGTCATCGCAGGGATGTTTGTTGGATGTTCATCTTACTTAAAATACGTACTTAAACCCCCACTAAGGATTTCTTGAACAAAAATAACGAAATTCCAGTCAAATATTAGCCGAGATATGAACATTTTTGTGATTAAGCGGTCGCCATCTTTGATGACGTCATACACGGAAAACGTACCAGGTGACGGATGTCCACCCAAGTAAAAAATAATTACTAAGACACCTACTAAACATTTCTGAAGAAAAATTCTGTAGGTACTCAAGCTTTCCTACAGAACCATACCTGGATCCAGGACTGCTAGGGTTTGGAGAGATCCAAGGTGTGTCTAGATATGATATGTGTAATCAATATACACAATTACGCCTAAAACAATACTAATTCTGCATGAAACTGATTTTTTTGGGGGGATGAGGGGTCGAACCCACCGCCCCAAATATGTCTCTGGATCAATGTGAAGAAAAAAATCGTTAATAAATAAAGATAAACTATAACGATCGTTGCCGGTATTCTGCCCGAAGGTTCCGGGGTAAGGTGATCCGATGATGGTTTGTAATTGCCTTCCATTAGGTGAGGATGACGTGGTAAGAACGGGACCTACAATTTAACGTGAGCTCCGAACTATTTGCGTCCCTAACTGGTATGGAACTCAGGATCCCTTGATTACAAGGCAGAGAGCGTTAACAATCAAACAAGGGGACACGAGTTAAATATTAAGAAAATTAGAAATAAAAGCGACTGATTGATAAATTCAACCATCAGGCATCCCAAAAGGGCACTACTTTGTTTACATCATACTAGTTTTGATATTGTATTTTGGGTTTCAAGATTTTTCTTTTCTTTTAGTAGATGCGTATTTGAAATAAGATAGCCCTATTTATGAAAATCTGAAGAACTGAGATGTTTCTACGTATTTAAAGACAATGATTTCTTGTACGAACTCCAATACCGTAATACATTTTATTACCGAGTGGCCGTGACTCGGTGGTTGAGCATTGCCTTCGCCCGACCATCCTGACTGAGGTTTTTCCAGGGATTTTCCTTAGTTAAACCAGGCAAAATACTGAGGGGTATCTTCACTTAGGCCCTGGTCGACGTCTTCGTACATCATTTCCCTTCCCCTATTCCGACCTGAGGCTTAGATGCCTAAAGACCATAAATAACATCAAAATGCAAATAGATTTTGTTTTGTCAGTCCACTGAACATCAAGCCAATGTTTAAGTTGGACCAAGGAATAGCGAATTTCAAATATTTGTCAAAAAATGTAGGTTTAACATGGTCACAACAGAATGGTGGATTTGATGATATTTAATAAAAAAGAAAGACGACAGGACGACAAAATGTAAAACCAGTGACGGTTGGTAACCTGGTTATAGTACTTTGTGCTAGATCCGCCATTTTGTTTCCATCCTATAAGATAAGAGTATCGAACAATTCTAAAAATGCTGCACCTATAAATAACTTTTCAGAAGGAAGAAAAAAATAATTTACGAATACATGGATCATACTTACAGACAATTCTTGGCTAGTTTATTGGAATAATAATCCTCGCTCACCAAAACACTACACGGTCTAAAACACACACAAAAGAAGTACGTATGCACTCGGGACTTCCCCGTACAAGGAGACCGGAATTGCAAGTGCAAGCACAAAGAAACCTTTGCAGTGCGAAGTAAGCTGAACGGCTGGGAAACATAAGTGCAGAAGAATCAAGTCAAAAGACCGTTCGTTTCCTCTCTTGCTGAGTGCTTTGGGTGGATAACGCTTGCAACACACACGTGATTAGTGATATCTGTTATATCTGCTTTTTTAACGCCTGCTCTGCAGAAAGGGTTTATATATATGTATATGTGAGAGAGACAAGACGAGGAATATGGTTTATCTTTCCCACGTACGTAGGGAAAACAAATAATGATCGAGTCGACGAACGCACACAAAATGATCCTTTGCAGTCGCAGAATTTGTCAATTATCTCTCTAAGTAAGAGTAAGATAACCAGAGGCGGGAAATTTGGAAAATGCCTTTTCGTTTTCGTTGGGGATTATCAGCATATAAATAATCAGTACAAAACTCCTTCGGGGTAAAGGGAAGAGTGACGCAAGAATTCTACCCACAAAAGAAGTGATGATATCCATTTTGCGAGTGGCTTTCTTTGTGTCGCTATGACGGAAGTGTTTCCTTTGTAATAAAACTAAGAGACTTACTACCCCCCCTTCCGACATAGTGACACAAAGAAAGTCATTCGAAAATGGATATCATTTCCAGTGGCGGTTCTAGAGGAAAAAACTGTGGGGGGTGGCAGCTCTCAACGTTGCATATTATATATATATATATATATATATATATATATATATATATATATATATAAAGTGTTTCTATTTTGATGCTGTCCATAATCTACATTCTCTTTCTTTCCTCTTTTGCCTTCCCACCATTCGTTCCAATGCGTTTTTCAGTACAAGCTCTTCTCAGACAATGACCCAACAAATATTTGTTTGTGTGGGTGGTTGTGATACACATTAGTCATTTTCAGTCATTTTTTTTTTAATTGCATATTAATTCTCCTTAAGTATATCTATGAAGGAAATATGTACCTTTAAAACCTTTTTTCAGTGTAAAAAAAAAAAAAAATAGTTGAAGCAAAAAAGTGAACATTTTAATATTTTTCATGAGTGCATGGAATTTATGGAATTTACAGAGGGAAACTTATAGTTAACTGCCAAATTTACACTGGATAAAATGACTTGATTGGATTTTACATTACATAAAACGGCATTAAGAGTCCCCCCCTCTACACAAACACACTTATAAATCTACAAATACCACACTGGATATTTTGTATAATTCAACACCAATTTAGACCTAAACAAGATGATT
>JAGDQP010012522.1:38299-50062 GCA_022664845.1 Lepisma saccharinum
TATGTTATTTGTCTTCCCGCTTTCCTCAATCTCCTGAATCTTCTGCGTCAGATATTCTCGCTTTTTGTTTCTGAACCCTAGTGTGGCGTTTCGTTTCGCACTACTGTAGTGGTTGGTATTTGCTTAGCTTTTATTACTTAGCCATCGTTTCCTTGCTTGTTTTCGTCCCTCATGAAGCTCAAGGCATTCTTCATCAAACCAAGTTGTTTTTTCTGTTGTTTCTTCTCACGTACACGTTCCTTTGCTGCGCTCTTAATTGTTTCACGAATTGCCTCCCACATCTTACTTACATCAATTTCATTATTAGTATCATCATTATTATTACTCGAGTCGGCTAGGATTTCGAACCTATTTGAGAGTTCGAGTTGGTAATCTGCTCTTATGCTCGGATTATTTAATAGTTTCACTTCGAATTTCAGTTGTTTTGATCCCTTGCTTTCTCTGTTCGCGATGCATAACTTTTCCCTTACTTTTGTGATCACTAATTGATGGTCGGTGTCACCTTCCGCTCCTCTGTACGACCTAACGTCCATTATGTTGGTGTGTCTTCGTCTGTCTACTAATACGTGATCGATCTGTTGAGAGTTTGCCGTCCGGAGATACCCATGTGTATTTGTGTATGTCTTTGTGTTCAAAGTACGTGCTCTTTACCAGTAGGTTTTTCGAAATCGCGAAAGTTATCAGTCTTTCTCCATTGTTGTTGGTCTTTTCGTGAAGGATGTATTTGCCTATAGTAGGTCTATATTTTTCTTCCCTCCCTACCTTTGCATTGAAATCACCCAACACAATTTTCGAATTATACTTCGGTAATCGGTCAAATAGTCTTTCTAGCTCATCGTAGAATATATCTTTGTCGTTATCAGTAGCCACCTCGGTCGGAGCATAGACGTTTAATAAAACCGTGTTGCCCCATCGAGTACGTATCGTAACGTAGGATAGTCTTTCGTTTATGAACTCTATATTCTGAACCACCTGAAGGATATACCGTTCTTAATGAGGAATCCTGTTCCGAAATCGTGAGACTGTGTTCCCTCGTAGTAGAAAGTGTACTTGTCCTGTCGGATGCTATCTTGACCCTCCCACCGAACTTCTTGTATCGCTAATATGTCTAGCTCGCATTTCTCAGTCTCGCGTACCGCCACCTGAAGAGCGCTCGTTTGGTATAACGTTCGTACGTTCCACGTTCCTATTCTAAGTTCTTTCTTAATCCTGTTCTTGGAGCCCCCTGAAGCAGTCCCCGCCCGGAGATCCGAATGAGGGACTAGTTTATCTCCGGAATATTTTACCCCAGGAGAATCCATGAACCATCTGTTACTATTTCTTGACATGTTTTAGCGGTGTAGAGTTGTCAGCTCTACGACCTCGCATTAAAGGTAGACATTCAAGATGTCGTCCTCTGCCCATCTTTGAGCCTTGCCGATATCATTCATCTTCAGCCTCAGAGTGGTAATGGTGATGCTGCTTCCCCTCACCATGATGTTTTTGTTCGGGGTTATCTTCCCCTAGCCTTTGTAGCCGAGGTTATCTTCCCTCTACTAACTGCAATTCAGAAGTACTGGTTTTGGTCCGCCCCGGAATATTTCCGGTACCCACTATATCTGGTCGGCATTCCCCTATCCGCCACCTGGGGAGGCGCCTGGTGGGAGACCAGTAACTCCAACCCTGCCTATATCAAAAAAGTAAAATAAAACCTTAAATACAGAAAACATTTCACAATTCAAGTACTTTTACATTGAACGAAACATCTGTTTCATTGGGCCATTAACAAAACGTTATGCTGCTAATTTTTTTTATTGTTGTTGGTATTACTCTTTATTTCCATCTGCCTATTGCTTCAAAACTATTTGTACAACTAACTGAAATATTGGTGATTTACCGCTCACCATAACATTGTGAAGAGGAAAAATGTACTTTGTTTAATAAAACCGGACACGCAAGGATGGAAGATGTTTAAAAATTTCGATAAAATAGAAACTTATGAGACCGAAAAATAAAATTGTTGTATTATTTATTGATTTGTTTAAAATTTTCCTTCCTTTTACGCAACAATGGCCATGTGTTTCTGTTGCTCCTTCGACCAAGGAATATTCTCGCTATTTTAGAAGCTAGTAGCCGAGTAGCCGTCATAGGTGCTGAGCTTCTGACACAAAATTGACGTCTTTGGTACGCAACAATGTTAATCAAAGTGTTTTTTTATTATTATTATTATTATTATTATTATTATTATTATTATTATTATTATTATTATTATTATTATTATTACTACTACTACTACTACTACTACTACATTTTGCACACTTTAAGGATTTCTGTAGATTAATAGCATTCCGGATTTTCAATTTTGAAAAATAGCAACCCTAATTCTGCTAGATAAAAAAAATATTGGTACTATAGATTCCAGGACATTTATTTTGAACATTTTATCATTGAGTTAGTAATGGATTCATTCATTTTTTCATTAGAGTTAAACGAGAAAAAGCTTTTCTCCTTAAGAGGGAGAGGAACTGGGCTACGACGGTCTGCAAACTAAGCGTCCAATTTATCATGAATAAGCGTCCATGAAATATCGTGGTTTCATATGATTCCTTTAAAAAAAAAATGACTTAGTATCCCCTTCAACATATTTCCTGGCATTGTGAAGGTACTTCAGTGAAGATCTTGGGAGCTATTTTGTGTATAGAAAGAAGGAAAAATATAATCTAAATTTCCATAAGAAAGCTGTGACATAGATTATTAAAACGTCCTTTATTCCCAACTCAAAATACGCCGCGGAGCCTTCACTTACTTACTTTTACGATCCCATGGATTGTGTTTAAAGGGATATTGAGTCATTTATTTTCAAAAGAATGTGAAGAAAACACGATATTTCTAGAAATGTGTGAAATCCATTTTAAATTGTACGCTTATTTTGCAGGCCGCCGTAGCCAAGTCCCTCTCCCTCTTAAGCATTTCATTTGTAGCACATCTTCTCTAAAAAGACTCATCCGAACTTGACTACAGTTTACACGCTAATGATAAATAATCATTTTTGGCAGATTTTTAGCTAATAAAAATTTAAAATCGGACAAGATACTGATAAATGATCAACGAAAAAATCCCACACAGGAATTTTCCTTGGATCACCATCCCCAGTAGCACATAAACTTTTCTTCAATGTTGATTTTTCGTTAATGAATAGTTGTTTAACCATTATCGATTGAAAAATATTACGTTTAATTTTAAACCATATTTCAACAATGCTAGATTACGTTGATAAGACGTTAATACGACGAGCATTCAACTGTTATTTTCAACTACAGTATAGATTCCGTTTTATGTGGCTCTTTTCTAATTTAAATGCATAAAAATCGTACTTATCGAAAGTAAATATAATTAAATTAACTACGTTTTCCCCACGACCATCTTGAAAGTCTTTTTCCAGAGCTTCCTTCGAATACCAGACGAATACCGGGATGATACATTAAGTAAGGCCCTAACAGATACCTCTCCCATCCTCTACCTAACCCAACCCGGCTTGAGCAAAAGATGACACAAAAGACTTTAACTAAAATTCAAATTCAAATTAACTACATTTCTCATAACCAAAAGCCGGCGGTCGAGCGGTTTGCGGCGGTAGGCTATCGACTCAACGGTCCCGGGTTCGAGTCCCGGAAGGGGCATGGGTGTGGATTTTAACACTTAACAGCTAAAGGCAAATCGTGACGGGCCGAAGTCCAAAGTTACTAAACTGGCCCATATAAAAATAATGTTTACCAAAGTTTTATCATAACCAAAAGGCGAATCTTAAAATAAAAAAGATCACAAGAAGCTAAGAAAGCATTTAAACTATTGGCATGCAAACAGACAAAAGTTATAGAGATTAGTTACTTACTTTAGGGATTTTCGGAATTGCTGTGCAGAATTCTCGTAAACTCCAACTAACTTGCAAATTTTGTTTTACAGGTCGTTAGTTCAAATAGAACTTACTAGCAAAGAAAGTTTACCAATAGCCTTTTTGTGTTCGAGAAACTTGAATTAAAACTTCAGTTTTCTTTCATACATATTTGAGTGATTTGTACCTAATCATTTACCTGTCTGAAGGAATGAAGTAATAAATTATCGTTTGCAAGAAGAGAACACGAAAGTAAGGAATAAACAAACCCATCACTCACCGAATTGCATTCAGTTTCTGGAAGAATAAAAATGTGTTCCTTCCTTTGCGGCGAAACCCTGCATCCACTGCAATATAAAAACATCACATGTTTGTGTGAAGTTTTCCAAGAAAGACTTTCATACACATACAAAAAATGCTGAGATTCCTTCGTGCCTTTGCGTGCTGTTATGAAATTGGGGCCAAGCCATAATCAGCCTTAACCTAGAAACACATCAACCACCTTAGTTATTGATTTTCGTTCCTTCTTTAAGGGTCATTTTATGTATCAGCTACTTGTTGCTGCTTAATTCATAACATACTGTATCTTAGTATTTTGCGTGCTAATACAGACACGTCTTTTATGCAAGCGGAAGTGCAAGTGTATGCGAAACAATTCCGAAAATTGGCTCAGTTGTTATGTAGGTCAAAAGTACTGAAATGGACTTCCTATTAACTTCTTTCTAAACTATTTTTCTGAATTTAATTTTATGGATATAAACAAGAGCATCTTGATGAATCACTGGCAGGGGCGTAACTATTATGGCGGAAATCTTCGCAATGCGGAGGGACGGGGCGAGCCTTCCAAGGAGGCCCTTCACAATAGCTTCTCAATTGGACGAATCGACCTCACGCCTTGGGTATTTTCTTCCGGGTGGCATAAAATATAGTTACGCCTCCGGTCATTGGTAACGCTTTTTGTCTTCTAATCAGAGGGTCCTGGCCTCAATCCCGCGCATAAAACGTAATGGTTCAAAATCCAGGTAGAACTGTAGGTTGATAAACTGAACTCAACTAAAGTGGTTGACACGACAGTCCCTTAAGAGGGCTCCTCGCTCCAATCCCCACGTTTTTAACATTTTTCAAAATATTTCAAAAACTAAGAGCACTATCAAAAATGTAAGAACATAGCGTACTAGAACTTACAAATTATTATGAAATACAATGGACAGCGATCTCGAAATCTTGTCCATTGATTAGTACTGAGACTTTAATTAAATAATTACGTCATAATCTTTGAAAACGTACCACTCATCAATGGACAAGACCTCGAGATCGCTGTCCATTGTATTTGATAGTAATTTGTAAGCTCTAGTGCGCTATGAACTTACATTTTTGATAGTGCTCTTATTTCCTTTAAATATTTTGATAAAATGTTTTACAAGGGAGGTTGAAGCGAGGAGCCCTCTTAAGAGTCGCGGTCAGCGTGTGTCTGACTTTACCTCTTTGCAGCTGTCTGTCTGACTTTCATGACCACAGTCCGCTACTTCCCTTTAGTTCCTTTTAGTAGCTCCCCAATTGTCCTCACGATGCTGGGTCAACATGGTTTTCAGGGTGCTGTTTTGCACGGAAGGGATTGAATGTCAAGTTGATATTTGTACACTATTACACTTTAAAGTTTATATGGAAGGTATACAGAATATGGAGACTGATTGATACACGATTCCTTAATCTTTTAAGAGCTTTTTAAAATAATAATAATAAAAAAAACACGTATTTTATGAATATTGGAGGGTCAACATCTCTGGTGGAGGACCAGATAAAAATATGTTTTTTTACGTGTTATACAGGTATATAAGGAGAAACTATGGAAAAAATGTCAACGTTGATATTTGAGTTTGAGCGGAGTTGCAGATTTGCAAACTAGGCATGAATAATGCTCGTGCACGTTTTGGTAAATATGTTACATTACCGCCAATGCTAAAGAAAGATTTGATTATGCAAAAATTCCTGTGGGTTAGATGTAACGGTCGTTGCCTTGTAATCAAGGGATCCCGGGAACGATTTCCGATTGGGAATACAAGCGATTCGGAACCCACATTAAATAGAATTCCCCTTCCTTACGACTTCCTCTTCATCTGATGGAAGGCAATGGGAAACCACCATCGGTTCACCTTGCCAGGGTTTTTCGAGTCAGGACCTGCCTTTGGGCAGAACACAGTAGTATAGTCCGGGAATAATCGGACAAAACGGATAACTCCAAAAGTTCTGTCGGTTTTTTGAAGATTTACTAATACTATATTGCTTAAATTTAGCTCCGTTGCCATCCTACAATTAGCCTGATATACCTCAAATATCAGACCATTTTATTTCTTTATAATACTTCAGTTTAACCATGAAATAATCGGAAAAAATTGGCAGATACTTTTTTGTTTAACCGCAGACTTAGCTTCCTCCATTCTGTCCCCTCTCCTCCTAGATTCCAATAACTACATGTCTGAATACAGTAATCCAACAATTTCCACTGATTTTATAAATTAAACCATGCGCTGACTGCGTTAATTCAATTTTCTTAAAGGTGGCTTTTCTGTACACACTCACCGCCTATGGTGCATTAAATGTTGCAGAAATTAGCATTTTACCTTACATTATAGTAATAACTAAGATTTATACAGTAGTCGACGATAATAATATGATAAATAATCAATGATCAATAGGGTACCACTTTTTTGTTCATACAGTGTATACTCTATGTAATGGCTGGTGAAAGCAATATGTGAAATAGTCAATAATCAATTTCCTATCAAGTTTTCAGTCATTTGATGTACATATTGCCTTCAACATCTTATATTTTCATTGTTTTAATCATGCAATTACTTGTATTTAATTTTTATTTAATAATTCAGATAAATGTCAATTATTTTATGAGTACTCTATAGCGACCACTCATTAGAAATTAATATTGTTGTGTTATCCTGTCGTAAGATGAATTCGATAACAAATCAAGAAGACATACGCTAGATATGTCGAAATCGTCCGTCAGGATGACAGACACTAAGACTCGAACCCGGGTTGTCTTTCTCAGTGCTGCTTCCAAGACCACAACGCCAGTGTTGAACGATACTGAATTTAAATGAAGTGTTTGGAAAGAAGCTAAATCACGCAAAACAGCTGGCCGATATAGAGAAAACTTCTTCTTTACTCTCTCCTTCTGTTTTGAAATTTTGAGAAGAGACATCTGTTGCCTCTCTCCTTTTTTCTAATAAATGGATGGAGGTAATTAATCATCAAACAGTAGTGAGTTGCTACAATCTCCGAGCCCACCCACCGAAACGGAAGCACCTGGGCTCATAATTTGAGATTTTTGGCCATTAATTTGACAAAACTGTCATTTCCTTCCGCACAGTACTTCACCTTTAGGGCCAAGGTTCAATCCGTTGACCCCAGACAAGCATGGGAATTTTGTTGCCGTGGGAACCGGAAATTGGCTCGCGTGGATTGGAGAAGGCTGGAGAAAAGAAGCGTGTCTGCCCAGACGTTAATTGTTTTCACATAAGAGATCAAGGCATCTGTTGTGGCTCGTGCCACATATCGTTTTAATTTTCGCAGTGTCAGAGAAGACTCGAGGAGTGAAAACCTTCTCCCTCGAGATAAGAAAAAAAAAATGTATAATTTTTATACGAACTCTTCCTGAATATTTAAGTAGAGGAAACGGTGAGATTTCATACGAAATATATTTCATAGTTAGGATAAATATTATAGATACTTACGCATCCTGTAATGGAATTGCTGGCTTGTGTTTTGACATCTGTATAAGAAGAATTTAGTATAATAATACCATCTTTTATGAATAATTTCTACTCCAGAGATGTGATTATTCAGCATAAGTGAGTTTTTGCTTGTTTTCACACCTCTATTTGTATAATTGAATGATTTGAAGTCCTGAGACGATGAAATATACATATTTTACATGTAGAACCGTGCGACTTGAGTCAATATAAACCGAAATTATTGCATTAGTACCAATTCTCGAATAATTCGGATACTAGAAGTATATTTATTGTGCACAGAGAAGTGTATAATATGTGATTAATGCATCTGTAAGCAAAACTTTTCCTAATATTTTACTTTTGAGATGTTTCTTAAGATTTTTAAAGTCGAAATTACTACAATATCGCTATTTGTGAGCTAGTTAGCGTACTGAAAGTGTACAAAGAACTGTAGAAATCTATTTTAAGTTGAAATATTAGATATATATTGTCTCAGAGGACATGCAAAAACTATGTAATAGAATTATACACGCTACTTTTAAGATATTCTACGTTAATACAGGCTGATTATTCCTTTGAATAGCATACGAGACGCATCTGGACCATATTTGAAATCTGATTTTAACCTAATACAAGGTGTTTATTGTTCTTTGCAATGGAAACCAATATAATACGTCTTCTGTCACGCATGTTTAAGAATAATTTACCCGATTAGCAACTGTTTTGAAGGCTATTTCCTGCTTCACATAGGTATTCATTGACGTTTTTAGGAGAAAAGACCTCTTTTGAAATAGGAAAAGAATGAATTAAACTTCAAACTATCACTTTGGAGAACTTATTTAACAGATAATGTAACTAGAAATGACTCATACACTATATTTTACCCCCGGAAAGAATTATTTAGCGGTAATCTATAGCACAAACATGATTATATATGCCTAAAGCCGACTTCTCAGATGAAATTGCAACTATTTCGGTGTTTGTTATCAGGAAGAGAGTTCTTCCAGTCAATATATAGGGAGAAAAGTGACATTTGAAGTAGAAAGAACTTTAATAAAATACGAAAAGGACTAATTGATGTGAAACTTAGAGAATGAAGTCCTCTTATTTATCGGTAAGCACTATGAAAGAGATATTCAAACATGATTTTAAACAGAAAACTAGTCTTTAAGATACTTTTGAAACCCGAAAATACGAGAATAACGCTATATTAGAGGTTAGTTGTTACAAAACAAGTTCTTGAATATGAAAATGGCGCCACTAAGATGGATGATTACCCGAATTTGACCATGTGCAATACAATTTTGTTAATATACAACATTGAAATAGGTATTTCAACACGAATACTAGAGAAACAAACCATATCTTCACGAAAAATATGGTACGAAGGACTCATTGTTTCGATTTTCTCGCGTGAGGGACTGTTCAGAATAGAGTGTAGACATTATTTTACTTGTACAGTTTGCATATTATTTGAGAAATCAACTCTGGTAAATCAAAATTGCCCATATTACGCGCTTTATTAATACAAAGAGAAGTCCTAAGAACCATATGTAGTCAATACGTAACAAGAAAACCGTCATTGAAACTAAGTTGAACGTGTATTTGAAGGTGAAAAGCGTGGATTTATATAATACCGAACAATATATAGCCAGAAAATTCACATTTGAAGTATCTTGAACATGATTTTTAGATACCATGTACTCTTTCAGTTGTATTTTTAAGAGTATATAACGATTTTGCATGTACATTATGGCAGAAAAGACTGTTTGGTTAAGAAGATAAACAGCATTTGCACTACTTTGAATCAAATGAAAGCTAGAAAGAGCTGATTATAGTCAAAAAAGGGTGTTTGAAACCACATTTACTCATAATATAAGAAGAAAATGAGGTCTATTGGACTGCTTGTTGTGTCAATTCAACTGTTTGACATCTTAGAATTACAATGTACTCTCTCGTTATACGACACGGGTTGATAAATCTACCTTTCCTGAGACCATATAGGTGACTTGTATTGAACATATTAATGAATTAAACTAGGGGCATAGCTTTTGTATATAGTGTTTTGTAAGACAGATAAAAACAAATAGATGGGTATTGAGAAATTATAATTACTTACTTTTATATTTTCCCTGGCAGAATCTTAGGTAGTATAACGAAAGAATATTTAATAAGTTTACAGGACTTGACCGATGAATGTTATCGCCAGATGCAAGGACATCCCTCGCACATGCCAACTTTTGCAGAACCCCGTCAGAAACACACACACACACACTAACAAACTAGCACTGCACACCGGAAGTCCATGCCCTTGCTTTCACAGCCTGCAACCATATGTTTACTTGAAACAGGAAGAGTAGGAGACAGGTGGGGGGAAAGAGTCTGTGAGAGAATATCACAGCCAGCTGGCATTGCTGAACAAGCAGTGTTGTCATCTTACACTTAACAGTGTTTCCATCTTAAAATAATTTAATAAGTTATTCTTTACCATTTGTATAGTAATTCAACAACGACAACAAGAGTTGCCAACTTATACCAAATTTTTAAGTGTTGCCAACCATGGATTATTTTAATAAAAATGATATCACTTAGTTTTCTTATTGTCTGATATGCTCGGATGTTAGACTACATTTCCAAAAGCAAAGTATCTTACTAGTATTGTTAGGTTGCATATCTCACAGGATACGAACTGCAAAAGGAGTATCCAAAGCTGAACTTAGTGACTACAAAACTTTTAAAAGTGTTAATACACTCGTCTCGTGCTCCAGTAGGCTCTATGAATAAAATAGCATTTTTTGTAGAGTTGTAACAAGAACTAAGCAAACAAACACTAGGTAATGATGTCATTTGAATTTAAATAATCTGATTGGCTGATGAAGTCAATAAATTGCCATGACGATTCGATTGTGACTTAGTCTGCTGCAGCTGAATCAGGAAACAATGGCTCACTGTGAGTGTACATTTGCCGAGGTGGGTGTTGACTGTGTGCTGTCAAGTCTTGAAGAATGGACACCTTGCTTTAGTATAATTTGTGATGAGTGCTTTCACGATATTTCCTTTGACTTTGACCACGAGTGTGTAGACTTAAGCAAGGAAATTATTCTACTTCGTATGGTTGATGTATTAACAACTCCCTTGATTTGTGATCAGATATATCAGAAATTTACTGAATCCCACACTGATTCTATTGATATACTGCATAAATTTCTTACGACTTACAAGAAAATGATGACAGATTCCGAATGCAAGGACAGAATCCGCTTAATCTTATGGGTGAAAGATACATTGCATCCATGGACTTGTACCAACAAAGATCTTCACTCCTTTCAACTTTGAATATACACAAGGACTGGTATTTGTATAGGAAATAAAATAATTGATTTGTACTAACAAGGAACTTTTTTATTTGTGCATAAGTAAGATACATGCAGACTCAAACATTTTCCAAGTGATACAAAAGTGTTGCGACTACAAGCTATTGAACACTGATGCTTTTCCAGACAACTGATACAAACAATGCTGACATAAGAAAACAACTGGTATAAATTAATGTGTTTAAAGACAACTAATACAAAAACTGATACATAAAGTGAATTCATAGTAAATACTTTTCTTGTACAATGAAATGAATATGATAATAAAAAGTTGACAAGAATTCTGATTTGTATTTTTATTCCAATCACCTTTTACAAATTTACCTTACAAGACAATATTTGACATAAGTATTAAATAAAACTTACAAAAAGTATTTGCCTTTTCAAAAAATGGTAAAGAAATTTTTGTCATTTTGTTTTACAAAAATAATTTCGTAACAAAAGTACTTGTCTTAAGAAAATAGTTTAAGAAAAAAAATGTAAGAAAAAATGTTTGCAACAAAAAAAAATGGAACAAAAAGTATTTGTCTTTTCAAAATATTCTAAGAAAAAAAATGTAAGAAAAAATGTTTGCAACAAAAAAAAATTGGAACAAAAAGTTTTAGTAAGAAAAAAGTTTCTAAGAAAAAAAGTTTGCAACAAAAAGTTTAAAGAAAATTCATAAGAAAAAAGTTTTAGTAAGAAAAAAGTTTTAGTAAGAAAAAAGTTTGTAAGATTAAATAGTTTGCAAAAAAAAAAATTGGAACAAAAAGTTTTCGTAACAAAAAAA
>JAGDQP010012523.1:0-15757 GCA_022664845.1 Lepisma saccharinum
AGAGGCTGTATTTCAATGGACACACACAAATTGTCTCCCTATCTACTATGACCTTTAGGCACCTAAGGCTCAGGTCGTCTTCTTTTAGAGATTTTTACTTAAAATTCTCTTAGTTTTTGCCTGGATAGGATACGCGAACACGGTTTTCCCATATATTCGCTGAAATGTTCTTAATCCTTTTCCTGGATTGGATACTCGAACAGGGTTTGTATACTATTTTTTTTTTGCAGTTCTTTGCTGAAATTCTCTTAGTTTTGCCAGGGTTGGATACACATAGTTTTCACACATTTTAACTGAAATGCAAATATTTACTTTCCTGGAGAACATATGGTTATACTGTCTATGCCATAGATTGCTGAAAGCCGTGAGTGAATTCAATTCAAAATGTTATTCTCTTTTTTGTACAGATCTTGTTTACGTTCTCTTAGTCTTGTTTGGATTTACGAACATGGTTGAATACCAAAGTTCTTAACAGTTTTTCCCAAGCATTAACACATCATCTGACGACCATTTAGAAAATCGTGTCAAAGCTTGAACATAGGTTTTTTTTTTTTTTTTTTTGTATCAAATTTTAAACAATGTGTGAATTGAAGGGTATCCTTTAGAATCGCTGCCTGAGAACGACAAAGAGAGAGAGAGAGAACATCACCTCGTCTTGCTCAGAATGGCCTTCCCATTGCCCTCATGATTCCAAATATTCCTAATGGACTAGAAAATGAAGAGGGAGATAGATTGATGTAATGATTGTTGGTTGAATAGGGAAGTTCAGAGGAGAGACGGACTGTTGAAGAGAAACCGACGAGAGTGGTGGTGTGTGGATACTATACCTTCCATTTCCGCTTTCCTCAAACCCTCCAACTTCCTCTCTTCTAAGCTCCGACCAAAATTCAAACTTATCTAACACGCTCTTTACAGAAGAACTTTAAAAAAAAAAGAAACACCACATTCCCCTCTTATCACACATACGCAACACACACAATCTCTCGCACGCACAGGGAGTGAGAAAGAAGTTTTACCAACACACTACTATCTTCTTCGCTTTTTAAAAACTATTGGTTGGGAATCTCATCTCAAGATGAAAACCAGTGGTGCTAACTAATGCATGACAAACAAGTGTAGCAAACTATCATAATAAATTTCACATTATCACACGATATTATCTGGGGAATCTATAGTTGTGGGGGGGGGGGGGTCGAAAGTGCGAAGTCAATTCCAAAATTCGGAATTTCTTCGATTCCGGAATCTTGATTTCCTCTGGAAGTTTTCTGATTGAATAGCTATAGGCCTAACTATGAATTTTCTTGCATAATAACTTATCACACTTTGTTTTCTCTCTGAGGAAAGATTATTCATTATTGATTTATAAAAACAGTTATAGATTATTTTTTTTTAGATACGACCCTTCGTCAAATAGTTGGCGATGAGTTCCGTCAATTCTATACTACTTTGCCCTAAGTCGCTCATCATGAGGCACTCAAAGCGGAAAGGTAGCGTCCAGAACCTAAATTTTGGAACTTATCCCGCATTCGCCTAGCGGAACTGAGGAAAAACCATGGACAACTTGTTGGGATGGTCGGCACGAGGACACGATCCTGCATACCTCTTCATGTGCTAAACCAAATCTCATGACGTTTTGTCTACCAAAGCAGCGCTGGGAATTTGATCTATAAATTTATATAATATTGTTTTTATTTTAATCTATATGAGTTTGAAACACTGCTCATGAAGATTCGGCGAAGGGCAATGGGGAGGAAAAAAATCAGCGAAAAGGGGGTAAAAACACGCACGTATAAGCAAAGGCGTACAAGATATTCTCCATCGCACAAATGAAGTTTTAATGATATTCAATCCATTCAATTTTGAAATAACCTTTAGCTTATTTTTTTCACCACTAGAGGGGAGGAGAATATTGCCAATAGCTACAAACAACGGGTGAGACTGCAAAAGAGGTGGAATACAATTTACTTCCTCAAATAAAGAAGAGAAAAAGTTTAACAAAAGTAATTTTTAGCTTAAAGTATGCTTTTACTTAGGGAAGAAAATGTAAACTAGATTGTAGACAAGCTCGCGGGGGAAGGGGATGACAATAATGGCATCTTCCCGCTCCGTCCCCTCGTGGATCCATCTAAAAGTCAGTAATGATGTTTCTTTAAAGAAAAAAAGGGTGGAAGGTGGAAAATCTTTTGAGTAAAAGATATTCCAAAATACATTTTATGAACGCGAAATAAAAACAAAGAAACCTCACACACAAATACTTACGTTGATTTTTCCTCCCTTTATTTCCACTCCTGCAGGCGCCGTCAAATATAGATATTTGCATTACAACCTTGTGTTAATGTCCCACCTTTTAGTACCGATTAGCGTTTCAAATTAATCCTTCTAACATGGATCACGTATGCTAAAAAGGCATAAGGCCTGACGAATCTAGTAGCTATGAAGGAAAAAGAAACGTACGGTTCAACATCCTGCACAGATTTTTATCCCCTTCAACTGCGTGTCCTGGTGCTATGGGAATGAGAGTGATTTGTGTCTATTGAAAATAATCGCCAGAATCGATAAAACCTAGAAAAAACATTCTAGAAACGCAAATATTCAAGTCCTGATTTCTTTTTTCTTCTTTTTTTTTCAAAATCTTGATGGTAAACAAAACATTACTCACACAGAAAGAGTGGCCAGATAGAAAATTGAATTCATCCTTTTTCTTCCTCTGAATCTGCTGTTTGTCTCATTTCTTTGAACATTTCCTCTCTGGTTTACGGTCTTGACTGAAAGAGAAGTACTCTTTTGGTTTGACAAAGATGTGACGATGGCAGGTCTCTCAGAACGTTTCCAAAGGACTAAAAAGGTGGGGGTGAGGGGATAAAATGTTATGAATCTTTATCTTTCAGTTTCAGGGATGGAAACTGTATGGTAATTATAGTATTTCTACGATAATTTCGTCCTCGTCTAAAATTGATTCTTCTTCTACGAAAATGCATCATAATTTCCAACTTTGGATTATAAGTAAAACATATTTTGCCAATACACTACTGAGTAATTTGAAAGGTTTAACTTCAAGAACAGAATAAAATGATATAGACACATAAACGTACATAATCTTCACTTCGATCTTGTCAGTTGTTTTAAAATATTTTACTGTTCATCGGTCTTACTATCCTATATCAAAAATGTTCTTTAAGGGGCGGTTTTCTTAAAAAGTAATAACACGCAAATACGGCCAAAAGTATTTTACCAAGACGAGCAATTAATGGCTTCGATTCTCAATGGGTAATTGAATAGGGAATTTTTAAAAGGACATCAGTCAAAAGATACAAGTTTTTAGCAAACTGAGAAAAACGTTTTAAAATGGAAAATTATAGAGTGAGATAAATTCTGTTGAAGGTGTCGGGTTCTACAATTATATACATACATATATTCTGAGACATATATTATTGCTCAGTAAACGCTTGAGACAGATTGCTGCCTTTTCTTCTTTAAAGAACATGAAGAAAAAATTACTGAAATTTGTAATATCTGCATATATTTGGAGATAGGAATATTTGCTTCCAAACTAACATAATGTCATATGTGTATATATTAACGCAACGACTTCCTATCGCTGCGCCATCTGGCTCTTGAGAACGAAGTCCTTTACTTGTTCATTCAAGAAGGTCTCTAGTTACATCACGATGTTTTATCAAGATCCAATTTGTCAGTCCTACCAGGAATCGAACCTGGAACCGCTCGAATCGAAAGCGAAAACATCAACCACCCGGAAGCAGGAGCTCATAATGGACATTTCCGGTAGAATTTTTTTATTGTAATAAAAAATTCTTCTGTTAAAGTAGACTACGGAAAACATTTTCTTCTCTTTCTGTGATGCATTTATGAAGAGTAATGAAGACTTGCTTCAAAACAGTCTCAGCCTTGCGCTTAATCGGGCACCGCCATGACGTAATCAGTCTTCCGACTGCTTGTTATTAACATACAGATGGTATTTGATTAGCTATTATTGTTAACAAGAGATAGCAAAAATGGATCGGAACAACCTATAAGTGGTGAATAGCGTTTCTGTATGCCTTAACACGTCATTTAGTTCGTTTTATTCATTTAAAATTGATTTTTACTTTTAATACTTCTTCAAGATACTGATATATTTCAGTAGCTTCAACTCTAATTAATTTATAGCAGCTCATTTTTAATTATTAAATCATAAGATAGCTTCTAATAATGCTCTTTAGAACTCTTGTACTTAAAAAGAATTACCTATTTTTCTGTAAAAAAAATGTGGGTTTTTACATTCGACAATTGTATACTTTTTAATGAATGCTACTGAAGCGTTTTTGAACTTAAAACCACATGAATTAATAGTGCTCGTTAGGTACTGCCATCTGTTAACAATTTATCATACTACTTGTAGCCCGTGAATATATTGAATACTTTTAATATGTCGTTTTAAAAAATAATAAAAGCATGTTAGAAACAAAAACGTAAATTGAAACATTTACATTGAAGTTACTCTTGCGTTCCGTGAAGTAAAATAAAACACGATCTTTGATAGGATTCGAACAGCCTTAGGTGAAAGCATAAAAAGTTAAAAGTTGCATGCGCCAACCAATTGCGCCAAATTGCCAAGCCATCAGAACTAATACAAACCAGCGATAAGAAGAGCACTGCAAGAAAATACTGCCCCCTGTCATTGTTTCGAGCAATTTCTATTATTAAAAACATGTTTTGGTGATTTAACTTATTGAAGTGTGTTCTGCAGATTTGTACATTAATTATTTCGTTAAGTGATAATGTGAATGTTCAGTCTCGTTTTTGTTTTTTCGTCTTCAAACTTCTGAATAAGGAACGTAACATAGGGAGAAGCATATAGCTACGGAAATAATACAGATTGATTACGTCAACCCAATCAGAGGATGATTTTCGTTGTATGACGTAGGAGATTGAATTCTCAGTACTGCATGCTATATTTCTACGTAACGGAAAACCGTAGCGCTGAAATTTCAAAAACATTATATATTATTTAATCTGATGTACACAAACAAATTGTAAACTATATAAGGACGGGGAAAACGGAAATGTCCATTGACAGCAACTAAATTTTAACTTAAACATAGAGTACCTCTCACTATTTTTTAGTTTAAGGAGAATGAACCTAATTCAAAGTACCATTCACTTGCTAGAAAGCAAGGATATTTTCGGTCTATATCGAACCCAGGGCCTTTCGATTATAAACAACCCATAAGGTTTCTCGATACTTAATTTTCATATAACCTTTACACAAACAGTACCTATTTTATGATAATCCCGATAATACTCTACGATAAACTGAGTTAGAAAAATGTTCCAACGCTGTTCCCTTAGTCACTATATAGCTTCACACGGAAACCAACCCAACACTCGCGCCCTCTTGCCTCTTCGGCCACGTGTTGTATTCCAGAATGAAGGGTGCGATTGGGAGTAATCCTGGCCTATTAGCCCCAGCATCCCCACCTTGGATCTCTCCTCGCTTGTTTTTCATCTTCTCTCCTGTCTCCCTATTTTCTCCGAGCGTGTTTTCTCCGCGAGCGCCCTCTCTCTTTCTTTCCACTTTCATACAGACGAAAAAGTAACGCTGCGCCGCCTGGACTCTTCCGTTCTCTTTACTGATATCATCGGGAAGTAAATAAAAGACCTTTGGGGATCGAGTGTGTGTGTGTCGAGGGAGGGGGACATCGGTGATGGTCCTGGAAATACCGAACTTTGCGCAACGTAGAAAAAATGAGAGTGTATACAGTTTTTCTAGTATCGCAGCGTTAGAAACATACAGGCAGTGGAAAACACAGGAACAAAAGACGTTTCAATAGTATCTTCGTATAAATCAGCTGTGAACATCTGTTCAAGCTGTAAATATACCATATTAAAGTTCGTCAGAAAACAACGCGAAATGTAAACAAGCCTTGCTTTCTTCAGATTTTCAATTTAACCTTACGCTAATTTTAAAGCATGCTTTGTAAAACAGCTTTCACAGTTCATAACACAAATATTTGAAGACAGTGGCACGTAAGGGCAATGTTCCAAACATGCTAAAAGGACAAACCCAACCAACAGAGAAATAGGAATAGGTAAATAGTAATAGTTAAATAATTAACTATAACCATTAAAATGAACACTCGGCTTCAAAGAAAATGCCCGATGGATCTTGTTATCTAAATGCGAACATTTGCAAAAACTCTGGCAACACTGAATTGGTGTATGACAAGCACAGCCCTGCAGGTAAGATATTGCCACATTGTACAAAGTTGTCGGACGAAGAAAGTGTGTTCAATGGCTATTTTTTAATGAATCTAAGTGTACGTGAATTAGACGGCAAATGTAGTACCACAACGATCAATACTCGGTCGGTAGGCATTTTAAAACAGTAAATCACTGGATTCAAGCGATCACAAATATTGGTTTTAGTGTTGCCACATTATACAAAATTATGGACTTCGAAGATTTTTTTTTTTTTTTCACATTTTTACAAACCATATTGAAGAAAAATAACTGGGCTTATGCTTACGTCACTATCAATATTAGTGTTCTGCCGAGGTCCTTCAAGGCATGTTACATCATCTCCATTCCCATCCCGCTGTTTCTTTTTGTCCTAACGTACGATTTAGCTTCCTTAGTACTGCCACGAAATTGCAACCGCCTTCTTTCTCTCCTTCTTTTCCCTCAATGATACCTCCAATGCTATCTCACTAGGTAATCGCTGCGAACACATTGTCCTACCCAGTTTCTTTGTTCTTTTCTTTACTGTCTCGAGCATTGCTCGTCTCTCGCTTACTCCATTAAGGACGTCCTGACTACGCATTTTCTGTGTGCTCTTCTTCAACATGTTCACATTTCGAAGTCTACGTATTTTCTTTCTTTGCTCCTTCGTATAGCCCACGTTTTGATTTCATAAAAGCACTAAACTTCATGCAAAACATTTAATTTCTTTTTTCAACAACTCTTTGTTCATCATTCCACAGAAAAGGTATCGGAATACAAACAAATTAATAAATAATTATTATTTTACTTCATGTCTATTCGTGTTCATTCAAACTGTCAAAATTTACCGTAATAGTTCTACTTACAAAATGTAAGATGGCAGCGTAAGCATTTCTTTGAATTCCATAACTTACCTAAAACGGAAAGAATAGATATGGTGTGCGAAAGAGCAAAAAGATAATTTAAAAATGCAGGGTCAAGAAACAAGAAAAGATTACAAGTACTATCACATATAAATTATATGTAGCAGTAAAAGCCTACGACAACCGTAGTTTTCCAAATACATTTTACGAATATATTGGGGGCTCCGTACCAAACGCGGTATGCGACAATTTGAGATTTTTCGTGTTAGCATGATCATTGTTGCGTCCTGTATCAATTGCCAGAAGATCATAAATGACAAAAGTGGTCTAACAGTGGCAAATAAAGTGAATTCCTTTTGGAGGTTGATGCAGACCAGGACACAACAATGATGATGCTAACATCAAAGTCTCACTTCGTTCATATTGTCCTCCATTTGGCACGGAGCCCTCGATATGCTCTTTCACCATATTCTCAGAATATTCATGGTTATTTCGAAAGAATATCTTCAGAACATATGCCAGGGATATCCTTAATTGATTGCTGGGGCATTCTTCTACCCACATTGGGAATCTGGAATATCCTGTCTTATGTGGACGGGTCGGTACTCGGGAAGGACATGAGTTAAGGAAACATTTTTCATATTTTGGGACATATTATGGCTGAGGACTGTATTCCTGATGTACATGGTGAAACATTTTCCATATTTTGGCTGAGGACTGCATTCCTGATCTACAGGGAAACATTTCCCACATTTTGGTATTATTTTTGGGCATGTTAGTGCTGAGGTCTGCATTCCTGATCTACAGGGAAATATTTTGGTATTATCTTCGAGCATGCATTCCTTTCTACAGCGAACTGTTTTTCGTGCATATTATGGCTGAGGGCAGCATTCCTGACTTACAGGAATATCTTTGAAAGAAAATGGGCATTAATTTTAGGAATGTATTTTACAGATTAGTTTATTTCCCGTTCTTCATAAATTATGTCTCCCTTGTGGTGCAATGTTTCAATTAAAGAATCACAAACGTACAGATAGCTCTTCAACTCAGTAATGAACACTTTAACCCCCATCCCTTTAAAAAAAAAAATCGTGCAATTTACATACCTAGGGCAATCTCCTTGAACTTCCCTCCCCCTCTACAAGTGCATATCACATGAGTGTACAGAATAAATATAACTTCCTTTTTAACTTCTAGACCAATATTTTCTAGTTTGTGAATTAGTAGATTTATGAAAGATATCTGTACGTATGTGCGGAGAGCATTCTGGGTGATGAAAACAAAAAAAAAAGTGTGGTCTAAAGTTATGCCTGTCCCCTTTCCATCGTTCTTTTTTTTCTTTTTTTTTTGGTTTTGTTTGATAATGGAACGAACATTTCGGAAAGTGGTTTTCTCGAGATGAGAGAGGGAACGACGAACAGTGGTGGTGGGAGAGTGAGGGTGGTTGGGGGGAAGCTGTGATGCTTTTCCTGGAGCAAATAACGAGAAATGCAGCGAAAGGTGGATGAAGAGTGGGAGATGAGAGTACAAGGAGGAAGAAGAAAGAGGACTCTTCCTTAATTGTCGACGATCCAAAGTGGTTTTTCAATAAGATGCAAATTTTATTCCCTTCTCAACGTCGGGTTTCTTGATCTTAAAATAAGAGAGACCTTGAGCGTTCAACGAAAAGTAGGGGGGGAAGGACCGAAATACTTCCTGAAAAAGATTCTTCTTAAAGTCTCCCCAGAGCCGTTCCTCATTACCCTTAACCAGACTCTCATGCGTCGATTAGAATTAGCTCTTCAATAAGGGAGGTTGCCTGCTGGTACACTGGTGGTGAAGGGCAATGATAAAGAAGGATGGGGAGAGATAGTTTGGTAGACGGTATCAGAATAAGCACCATCCCTCTTCTCTTTCAAGGTGTCCTCTTCTACATGCCGTACACACAGGCAGCGGGGTAACCAGCTTTGAGGATACCAGAAACCTTTTTCTCGCCAAACAAAAACGCGCCTGATAGTGACATGCAGTTCTTCTAACAATTACTGGAACTGACGTAGGGTTCTATTGTTGTCTAGTCTTTGCCTTTATATAGGGACTGTTTGGCATGTTGGATGACAGATGGCAGGAAGATCAGATAGAAAGGGGTGTGTCCGCCAATCTAACTTCGAAGACATAAATAAATCTATTTCTTTAAAGAAGTAATGACATGGTATAACATCTTTTCTTTCTCAGGACAAAAAAGAAAAGGCACAGACAGGAAATGATCATCAAATGCATCACTCGCGCAGAAGAAAAACGTTTATGTGAAAGTAAATAGAAGAGTTATCTCACAAAAGAATCTCACGTTGTCATTACATGTTTCAAACCATAGCAATTATTTCATTAAACTTCGGCCACTCCATATTTTTATGGATACGGGTTCACCAAAATAGGGGAGTACCAATAATTACACATGTGCTTAGACGAACTTGTACTTCCCGTCTTTCTCCCTCTCGCCTTTGTGAACCTATTATCAATTTTATGCGTTCTCAAGTGTAGAGAGGAAAATTAAATGACCGGTAATACACATCACCCATCTAAACGAAGAGGTATACTTGATAATTTCAAGTAAGGCATTTCACTTAACATCAGTGTTTGATTCCACAGACTTAAATCGAGTCGACACATTTCTTGTTTTTTATTGCTGCAAGAATGCAAAATAAACCAGACCAAATGTGTACGATAAATGTCTGAGAAGCAATATTGAAAAGCTAAGTTCGCAAGAAACTTTAAAATCTGAGAAAAACATGACAAACTACTCACAGTTTCTTTGTACAAATAAAACTGAATGAACTTCAGAAAAGATGGGTACAAAATGGGGGTTTGATATTTGAAATTGAATATCGAAATTCAATATTTTTCAATATCGATACTTAGGGATATACCGAACAGAAATATCAATATATCGAATATCAGCACGTTTCAATATCGAAATTTGAAACATCCTTGAAATTGAATGTCAAAGTTCGATATTTTTGAATATCGATATAAAACGATATATCGAATAAATATCGAACCGAAATTTAGATTTATCGAATATCAGCAAGTTTTATTATCGAAATGTTGATATTTTCTTGACACGAATTCGATATTTTCCTGATACTAATTCGATATATCGAAATTTGGAACACCCTAAATACAAGAAGTGTGCACATGCCTGCTTAAACTACAAACACCTGGCAATTCCGTAGGTGTACTCTACGTAAGAGTTTCTTTCTAAATGTTGCTACTTCGTTTTCAAGTCTCTTTTTCTTCTCTAGCTAGGAAACCACTAAAAATTACATTTAGACCAAAAAGTTAAATCTAAGAGCTAACAGTTCACACTAGCAAGAAGGGAGCACTATTTTTATCCTCCTGGTTTCAGACGTGACAACGCTGAAGAAAAATATAAGGAATTGTGTGTTGTAGTAGGTGTACTGTACAAGTGTAGTGTAACATTGTAGTACAGACTGCGCTCAATGTCCTGATATACAATTGAGATAATCACCTTCTACCGCATACCGTACTGCGAATAGACACGCTTCAAAGAGAGATCAAGATCAAATGTCCTGGGAAACTGCAGCAACGGGGTTATCCTTCTCCATGATAATGCCTGTCCTCACGTAAAAAAAAAAGTTTTAAAGGAACAATTGCAGAATATGTACTAGGAAGTTCTGTACCATCCACCCTATAATTCAGACCTTTTACCTTGCGACGTTCATGTTTATGGTCCCTTGGAAGAGGACTTGAAAAATCGCATATTTACCTCGGACGGGAAAGTGAAAGATAATATCACAGATTGGTTCCAGTTACAGCCAGGGGAATTAGCGCAAGGCATACATTAGTTCAGTGGAACTGGTGCCCCTAAATACCTATGGAACTTTATTTTAAAGTTACGAAAGATATTTTTTTGTGTTTCGTATAGAGCACTAGCCTGTAACCTTTGAACTGTTCAAGTTTAGTCTTTGATCCCAGCTATTTACATTCAGATCTCTCTGAAAGTTTTCCAAGTGATTCCAACTGCTACCAAAAGATCTGTTCCGACAGACACCAAATAGTCTAATCGAGTCCGAGAAAGAAAGAGACTGAGAGAGTGGGGGTTACTATCATCCTTGGAAGATGAATACAGTCTGTATACAATATGCATCTCTGATTCATCCCCCTATATATGTTAATAAATGCACTCATTTCCTTTTGTAAAATTCGGCTAACTACCCTATTGTTCCCATCAGAATCTTAAGAAGTCCCCGGACACATCGAAATTAATTGGCTGGGCTATTAATTAACACGTAGTCCCTTGACACACGATCAGAAGAATAGCATTAAATCTCCAACCCTTATATTTTCATTTCTTAATTAATTATGTCTCCATTCTCCACTGTACCATTCTTTTTAATTTGCGCAACTGATATTACTGCTACAAATCAACACGGGCATTTCCCAAATGATCTTTCTCTTGTAGCAGGGTGGAGGAGAAAGAATCCATGGCTTTCGTCTGAGTATCATTCCGGTGTTTACCTAGTAAAACTGAGTGGGGAATCCTTGGAAGACTAGTCAAAATCTCGAACATGTAATTCCGATCCGGAGTCCTCTAACCAGCCACTAGACCTGTAGTTTTTCTCCTGTCATCTACTGAGGACTATAGCAGCCAGTTCCTCAAAACAACAACAACAACAAAAAAAAGTAATGTTACTATTTCTCCATCTAAGACAAAAATTTTCGAACCTAATTGCTGAGTTCGATACGCCAGAGTTGATTTAAATCTTCTTGAAACGTGGAGATGAAAGTTTTTTTTTTTTTAAGCAACTCAAACATTGTATAGTATTTTGAAAAGAACATGAATTGTTTTTCTTCCTTTTCTCGCTTTGTATGAGCACAATGCACCGTCATGCGTACAACTTTAGTATGTACACTTGAAGATGCACTGAACCGTTATTTTCCAAAACCGTAGCCAAGTCCGCCGAAGCTATGTCAACAGTTGACATTTGCCAACGAACACTCTGTGTAATGAGAACAGGGATTCCCTCGGGGGTTCAGTTGGCACATCACTCCGTTTCTCCAATCTCTATGCCCCCCAACCTCCCTCACGCCCCCTCATTTCATTCAACCAACACCCCCTACTGCAAATCGTACGCCCTCTCTTAACTCCCCCACTATTCTCTACCAAAGTCTGAGATCGGTTTAATTAAGTCCCGGTTATTATCCCTATTCGTACGTCAGCCCTGAACTATATTGTTCCCGGCGGTCTTCAGGGATTTCTTCGAAGCATCTTCATCTTTGGAGGTCGCTCGTATCTTGCGAGCGGGGATGGAAGTGGGAAGGGTCAAAATAAGAGCTGCTATCAAGGACTTTGATATCCGGAGATTCGTATCTCATATCCAATGGTGATCTCTGTTGTTCATGTCCCATCCTTTTTTTATTTTATTCTGTCCAATCAACAAGAAACGAGTGACGCTGCCCCTTCGCAAACCCCCTTCCGACGTCCATGACAACACCTCGGTTTCATTTACGTGTTAATACTGGGAGATACTGGAATTAGGTAGCTTAAACGGAACACACACACATGCAAGCGGGCATGTTCTCATGTGCAAATAAAACTCTACCCCCGAGGATATGTAACCTTTACACGTGATCCCCTGTTAATGTCAATACCGTGCTGTTAATCCATTGTGCCGAAACTTACCCTTACAAGGGATAGGGTTGTACAGAACAAGGGACCGTTAACATGAGACGCTGCTATGTTCATTGAGAAGTTTGTTATAATAAAACAAATAGGATTATCATGTACGGCTTCCTTATACTGACCCCTCTTCAACATCAGCTATAAGCACTGCATAAATTGATTTATGATCTGCTCGTGCACCTACTTCCTAAAGGGATCAACAGTAATGTATGCAATCTTGCATATCGTAGTTCGCTACTTCTTAGTCATTGCATCGTATTAGTTGGTAGGAAATCTTAAAAGGGAAGCTTCAGTACTGAAAACCGCTAATCTTCATGTTAAATTAAAATTGGGTACAATTACAAAAAACAGATTCAACTCGACCCAATTCATCAAGGTATTATGTTTTAATTCACGCTGAAACACAGTGGCGGCCCGTGGTTGTCTCCACTGGGTGTTGCACTCGGGCCCACCGCCAGCCACAAAAAATAGGGGGTCAAGAAAAAATAGGAGGAAAGGGATTGGGACAAGGAAAATTTACAGGGGCTCAGCCCAACCCCTGGCTGCGGGCCTGGACTTTCACTATCTGAGAGAGGATTGGGTTGCTAATCATTCAAAATCAATCAACGTCGTGTGTAATTATGTAACATTGACACAAAAGAAGAAGTGACTAGATTTTCAAATAAAGGGACATTAAATCAGTTAGTTACGATTTTGAGAAAACTTAGAAAAATGTCGTAGCTATAATATTGAGAATAGAATTTCATAATTTGTCACAATCTTTCGTGACTAGAAATTTGTGTCACTGTTACTGGTATTGTTAATATCAGTTTTACAAACTCTGAAGATTCACTAAACGTTTTCTTCAAGCTATTCTGAACGGTAAAGTCGAACAAGCCCACAGCTTCTGACATTGATCGAAATTCTTCTACCGAGTGGATTGAAGACAGGGATTTTCTTTGTCAAGAAATGTGTAAACTGAACATAACTTCTCCACAGTTTGTTTCGGAAAATTGCAAAAGTAACTCTGAAATTTCTCTGGAGTAAACAGCGTGGCTGCCATAACGTGCCATGTGAATGTAAGGATTTTGCTTCGCAAGTAATCACATCGCATACTTCCTTTCCTTCCCTTACCCATTCCATTCTGTCACTCCTTCTCCTTCTTGATACCGTGTTTGTATATTCTGTTGTTTCACTCGAATCATGAAGCTGGTCTTTAATATGACTAATATTTGTTTCAAAGCAAAGTGGAAAATAGCCTTTTGTGCCCAGGAAGGGTCAATTTCTCAATCTTGAAGTTGATTAAACAAAATTTCCACACGAAACATTATTTTACTAAAAAAAAAAAAAAAAAAAAAAAGCCAGAAATTAAAATAGCTGCTAATAAGTGTTTTCTTGAGTAGTTCACGGCGATGGATTGTGTTTGAATTTTTCTCTTCCTCCATCTTCACTAGCTTATTCATGCACTGAATAATATCCTCGTTATGTTCAAAGACAGTATTTACGCTTCTGGACAGGAAGTTCCAATAAGAGGGCTCCTCGCTCCACCCCACTTTTAACATTGTTCAAAATATTTCTAAAACTAAGAGCACTATCAAAAATGCAAGTCCATAGCGCACTAGAGCTTACAAATTACCATGAAATACAATGGACAACGATCTCGAAATCTTGTCGATTGATGAGTGCTGAGACTTCAATTAAATAATGACATCATAATCCTTGAAAATGTATTACTCATCAATGTACAAGATCTCGAGATCGCAGTCCATTGTAGTTCATGTTAATTTGTAAGCTCTAGTGGGCTTACATTATTGAAAGCGCTATTAGTTTTTGAAATATTTTGAAAAATATTTAAAATGGTGGGAGTAATTGGGGACTACGAGAAAAAAAGTACACAAGCCTGGTAATTTGAGAAAAAAAAAATGACATTTCTATTTATAAAAGCAGTTTTCCTCATAAATAGATTCACTTGATGAGCGTAACAATGAATATACACAGCATTTGAATTGGGACGATACAATGCCATAGCTTTAAAATTATGATTTCGCGATGAAAGTAACATGAGTCGCTCGCAATAACCTCTGTCTAAAAGCGATATTGGACTGACTGCTGATGCTGCCAAAAAATTTCATGAATACATGAAGACAGGAAGAGGAGAGGAGACTTAATCTCGTTTGTCCACTTCCAGTCTAAACCAATATGGACTAAATTTTCAGTTCTAACTCAGCTTTTTCCTCTTGATATCACTGTGTGGCCCGTTTTTATTCATGTCTTAATTCTTGCAAAAAAAAAGTAAATATTATTTGCAGTATTTGCTATATTACATACATAGTACGGTATACTATTATACGAAAAAGTCAGAATTTAAAACTTAAATAAAAAAACGGGTCGCACAGCGATAAGAAGCGTATAAACTTGAGTTAGAACTGAAAGTTTGGCCCACATTTGATTAGACTGGAGGTGGGCATACGAGTTTAAATATTTGGTCTCGCGTCACTCCAATATCCAGAAAGTCGCGCGCGAAATTCAGCATTCTGTGGTAACTTCGCTGTTGAAAGCATGAATACACACACACATATATATATATATATAATAATAATAATAATAAATCACAGCCATATTCAATCCACTAGTGGATGAGGCCTCTCCCCGAAGGGAGGAGTTGGTCCACTGCTCCCACGCTGACCAGACGGGTTGGGAGAGGAAAGCCGAAGCTCTTACTGTGATCGCCACTGTTTTTTATTCACAGCAGCTCCCCAGTTGTCCTCACGATGCTGGGTCAACACCGAAATATTTGAGCCCCTATCGGGATATATATATATATAATAATAAATAAATAAATCACAGCCATATTCAATCCACTAGTGGATGAGGCCTCTCCCCGAAGGGAGGAGTTGGTCTACTGCTCCCACGCTGACCAGACGGGTTGGGAGAGGAGAGCCGAAGCTCTCACTGTGATCGCCACTGTATTTTATTCACAGCAGCTCCCCAATTGTCCTCACGATGCTGGGTCAAC
>JAGDQP010012523.1:29142-50060 GCA_022664845.1 Lepisma saccharinum
GTAAAATAAAAGTAATGTACAATCAACATGCTGCAAAAATGGAAATATTGATCCACGGAGAGACAATAGGCATAGTTAATGAGTATGTTTACTCAGAGCAGCTCAAATCAACGTATGCTAAGTTGATGGATCAAATAAATAGAAAATGAAAATGGCGTGGAGCTCGTTTGGAAGAACACATTTTATTTTCAAAAGAAAACTACCAATGTGTCTCAAGAGTAAAGTTTATAAGCAATGTCTCTTACCTGTGATGATATACGGCTGTGAAACTTGGACATTGAATGCGCAAACGACTCAAAGATAAAGACTCACAGAAAGAATTATGATGAGATGCATGATAGGAACATCTATGAACGACTAATGTATTACATTGGATTACCAGAGGAAAAAAAAACGACCGAGACGACGTCCAAATGCAAGATGGTTAGATGAAATTAAACGTTTTTCAGGAGCTACATTCATGAGGATTGCAGCTGAGCGAGATACGTGGAAAGAAAAGGGGGATGCCTTTATCCAGCAGTGGATAGAAAACGGTTGAATATGATAATTGTTCCTTAAATTACGCTTCATATGTGCCTTTCCAAGGTAATTAAATAAAAATTGTACTTAAAAGCTAATAGAATGAAATTAACTACATTTATCATGTTTTCATTTGCACGTTGAAAACAGCTTGAATTTTAAATTATATTTCAACGAATATTTTATTTAGTTCATATTGCTTTAATGTGACGTGTTTTCAATTTCCCTTTTTTACTATGATATGGATTTCGCTTGTCATGCGTTTTTCTAAGGCGATATATTACACTTAATAATATAACAACATAATAACACATAGCAGATAATTATACTTAGGAAAAGAAACACACAATCGCAACATTATCATATAAATATTATACTCGCAGCTGTAGCTTATGTGCACAGCCCCCGACCCGACTCCGACTCACTTGTTTATGAGTGGGCGTTCTGACGTTTGTGAACGTTTTCCCGAGGATTTTTTTTTATTATGTTTGTTCAGTATCCATTTAATATAAGTATTAAACTGCAAATAATTAAAGTATTAACCGTGTACCTTGCGAGGGTTTATATTTTCTAACCTGTGGGGATCCTGATCATTTTGGTGGGCGTTCTGACCCTTTTTAAAGTGGGCGTTCTGACCATTTTCAGAAGTGGGCGTTCTGACCATTTTCAGAAGTGGGCGTTCTGACCATTTTAACGAGTGGGCGATCTGACCAGTGGGCGTTCCGACCGATTATGCATTTGGGTGTTCTGATCATTTTGGTGAACGTTGTTGCCATTTTTACGAGTGGGCGTTCTGACCAGTGGGCGCTCTGACCATTTCTGAATTTGAATGTTTTCCTAATTTGGTGGGCGATCTGACCATTTCTGTGGGCGTTCTGACATAGTCCCTTTCTGACGACTGACAGGGCGCAGCACCGTGAAGCGTCTTCAAGTAGGACAGTGATAAAGATGACAACACGTAAGGAAACCTGGCCAAACTCAGATATCCGAGTGTCATACGGCTTTACCATGTCAAGGCAGCAGCTATTCATTGTGAACTAATGGAGATGTATGGAGAAGGTGTAATGTCCCACAAACAAGTGTGGATATGGTATAATGCATTCGCAAATGAGGCGACATATGTGAGTGATGAACAGCGGCCTGGTTGATCATCAACATCAACCTCGGAGGAAAACGAGTGTGGAGTGGAAGCGATGATACAGGACAGGCGAGTGAGAATCAGAAACAATGCTCAGGAACTCAATATTTCTTCTATACTGTGTTCAATATTGAACACCCTGCATACAGAAAAAATTGTGTACTCTGTGTACCGAAAAAAAAACTTAGAGGCAGATAAACACAAAAGAATGGGTCTGTCACCAACATATCTTCAACGATACGACCAAGAATGCCAATTTTTGCATCGCAACATTACGGGTGATGAAAACCCTGTGAACTTGTGGACATCTGAATCCAACCAGGCTAGCATGACATGTAAATATCAATCGTCCCCGTCACCAAAGAAGTTGAAAACAAGAAAACCATGCTATTCTGTTTTGGGACCATTTGGATGGAAACCGTGTTGAATCCTTTTCCTAGTTCATTGGCTGTCCGCCGGAAGAAAACAGAGGCACTGCGAGAGATTGTTTTTCTCTTAAACGACAATGTAGAATCATGATGTTCGTATTCACTGGTTGTAGTTGCAAATTTCTACTCATAAAAGTATGTTCAGTGTATTCCGAACCATTTGGGTCCTCACCGAGGATCGATCCTGGGATCCCTTGCCTACAGGACAACAAACGCGACCATTCATCTCATATACGGAAATAAGACAAGAAAACTAACAAATTTCCAATAAATGTGGATATCTAGCTAACTTTAATCTCAACTGACGAGTAACAATAGAATAAACATACGTCACACACACACACAGACATACTCGGGAAGTCCAAAAGAGAAACGCAAAGAAATTGTTTCAAGATCAACAATGAAATTTCAGATGATTTGCTTTGGTAATTTTAGACTTTGTTTGCACCAGATGCAGATATTGTTGGTTTTAATGATCAATTTCTATGCTAATTACGAACTCAAATGCATTTTCCACACCTACTTACTTCTTCACTTTGGACGGAGGGCAAAAATAACTCGTCAAAATGGAAAACCGGAGAGACTGGGAAAGAAGGGAACCTAATGCATATTAAATAAGTCTTCTGTTTTTTAAAGATATTACTTATAAATCAAACTACTATCTTCGCTTTAAAAACCTTCTCTTTTATTTATATTCTGGCACTAGAAATATCGCGATTGAAAAGAAAATCGAAGCAAAAAACGTTTACAAAAACGGTCAGTTTTGAGTACATAATTTCGGGTTGTTAAAAATTCTGTCAGGGAGAGTATAGGGTTTGCTTTAGTGCTTGAACACAAAGACCTACTAACACTTGAAGGAGACACTCTGCACACGAAACCACAATGCGAGATAGGTTTGAAGACTCTCACTATGAAACCTTTCTCTTACACGCTTCGCTATAACAAACAAATTTTATGCAAACCTAGAGACAGGAATTATAACGGTGACAGGAATTATAATATCCTTTAACGTCGAGGACTGTTCTAACAAGTACGCATGACGGGAAGCCTACTTATTGGGGGCTTGGCAAAACAATTGAAATGCGACAGGTGGTGGTGTCATATTGTCTCCACTTAACATTTGTACGATCTGAAGTCTTTTGTAATGCTAAAAAGCTATTAAACCACACACACATACACACCAAAACAAGAGGGAAGCTGGAAATTATTCTATAGGTGACTAGGTCAAAGCAAGGTGATAAATTCGCCTCGAACTTAACTTCGCGAGATCGTACATTCAGATATAGCTTTCACTAACGTTTGTAAGCCATAAAATTTTATATAAACCTTTTTAAGTACATAAACACGGTGGAAGTTTCTTTTTAAACTCTACAGAAACACTTAAAGCAAAATAAATTTGGCTATCCTGAGTGTACAGCATAAACAAATATATTTTGACGCAAATTTTATCTCTTTAATACAGAACTTTATTTAACCCTAGAAAATTCTTGTTTCTTACTAACTTTGGAAAAACTAGTTTTCGTGAACCAAATACAATAATAACTACTACTATTGCTCTATGTATATATAACTAAAGGATCTGTTTATTGGGACATTTCTAATTGCTGTGCTGAGCGAGTTCTCAAATCAAACGGTAGGTGGCTTGCGGTTTTGTAAGGCACTGCTCTTTGGTGACGAAAAGGCGATAGGTTTTGCAACTCATTTTCATGCAACAAAAAAATTGCTATTTAAAATCTTTAAAAACCAGAAAATTTTAAATTATTGAAAAAGTACACTACAGGGGTCTACTACTACTTCTAATAATAATAATAACCGTAGTAGTAATAGTAGCTATTGTTTTTAAATTTTATTTATAGCTTTTAGTCATCCAAGCCCAGGTTGGAATAGGGGAGGTGAAAATATGTGGGAAGGGGTTAAGCTGAAGGTATAATCCAGACATTTGCCTGGTGTGACTGAGGAAAAACACTGGGAAAAAACCTTAGTCAAAATGGTCGGCCTCTGGGATTGCACCCACGACCTCCCGAAGGCTAAGCCAACGCTCTACCACCGAGCCACAGTCACTTGGTAGTAATTACTGTTCTAACGTGTGTGTGTGTCGATGTTTTCTTGGGGGATTATATGACAACATAAGAATTATTAAAATGAAAGTGAAATACATTCCTGTATTCGAAAGTAAGCAAATAGGCTAATTTTCATTCTCACACATGATTAATTCTGACTTCGAATCAAAGCTGGCGACCGAACGTAAGAAACAGCTATTAAATGATTGCTCGTGGCAGCAGAAAACGTCGACGCAAGTGCATAAAAGGTACCAAATTTGCTTCCCATTGTTTTACGGAACGGGCTGCTTTACGGCGGATAAATTGACGTCATTTAAATCTGAAATCAGTTTCTCTCTAATCGCATTGACTGAGGTGTCAGACAGACGATCGAAGAAAATAAAATTAAAAAAATAGGACAACAACGGGACCTGTAAAAAGGCAAGGAAACAAAGTCTTACCGTAATATTCTAGCCACTGGCAACCCTATTGTGATCTATGAGTGGTGGAAAACACGAGAGCTAAAGCAAAAGCTTCTACCCATGCAATATTAAGCCAGCGGGTAGCCGAGTCATTCATCAGAAACCCCACCGAAAAACAATGACCGGCTTCCAACCGGGTTAAAACAAAACAATGCTCTGTCTGGTAATCCGCGCTGTTTGAATCGCATATTTTCTTCTTACTTAGTCAGCGTTGCTCTTTTTATAGCTGTGTCTCCTTTTTTATTTTTGTAAATATTCCTAGGAAGAGGCAAATGCATTGAATAAGTAATAGATATGGATACAAATTAGATACAAAATATACAAAGAACATGTAACTTGTTCACAATAAATTCTCCTTAACAATCACACCTTTGACCTCTGTCGCTGAATTCCACATCTCCTATTTAACTTCTGCTCTCTTTTCATTGTTATTATTAGTGCGACGGCTACTATTTACACTTCGATACGAGATTCAATCGAAAGATGAAACCTACCTATATAAAACTATTTGGGCTTCACTGAAACTCCACGTTTCAAACTATCTCGCTTTTCTCTTTCTACGGCAAAAGAGCACAAATATGTCTTTGCTTGTAACAGTGAAGTGTCGATCTGACAGTAATGTAGTCTCGGAACTTCAAATCGACACTGACTAGCCACGTGAGTTTGAATCTCGCGGTCGCGGCCGATCATCCTGACTGAAGTCTTCCAGAGTTTCCCTTGGTTTTACCAGGCGAATGCCAGGTGGTATCTTAAGTATAAGGCCTTGGTCGGTACTTTCCTCATCTGAGATATACTGTACATAGAAGATGGTCGTCAGTTCGATAAATTCTACAATATGTCAATACCGCATCCATATTTGATATAGATTTAAAATAAGTGCTCCATATGTTGGTCTTGCTATGTACAGGGGTCGGCAGGGATATCTGACGGTTTTTGAAATTATAGTACAAGGTTGTAATTTCAGACAACTTTTTTGTTTAACTTACAGAGAATTAAATGCGATGTATGAATGATAATGGAAAAAATGGACGAAAAAGACGTCACCCAAAATATTACCATTCTTGCGAACGCACTATCGCAGCCTGTTACTAAAATATTCCGGACAGCACGTTGTACCGTTTCTCCTAAAATTACCGCTATTTCCCCACAAATTCCTTCAGTTATAGTACATAGTGCGATTTTTTTTAATGAAAACTTTCTCTTTGAGGTAACCCAGAGAAACTAATCGCATGGCGACAGGTCCGACGAGCGAGGTAGTCATTTGGATGACGGTAATTTTAAAGCGTAGACTCTCTTTATCCATTATCATTTATAAATGGCATTTAATTCCCTGTAAGTTAAAAAAAGTATCAAATTACAACCTTGTACTGTGATTTCAAAAACAGGTCAGATTTCCCTGCCGAATCCTGTACGCGTATAATGAGTTTGGTGTTGTGAAAGTGTTTGATTTCGGATTTTCAAAATTTTTGTATCGGACATTTTCTATAAATGCGAGTGTACAATAGATGCTTTTAAAATGTAAAGGAAGTCAACTTTTCTTTGCTGTGTACTCGAGAATTTGGAAACAGTGTTCCATTTCCTTGTTTGTTATTCAAACAGTGGAAGAAAGAAAGTGTCCTACAACTTTTTATACTTCTCCAATGGAAAAATGGTGCTCACACAAATAAAAGAAAAAGGAAAGCCTGAAAAAAAGTAAACAAAGTTTAGGAAAAGAGGAAAAAAAACAAGCTCGACCAGCAAGAAAGAAAGCTGAATAACGCACAGAAACAAAGTTAAAGAATACAAATTGACAACAGGATGTCCGCCAAATCAGTTAAAGTTTTCTTTCGCTCACTGGCCACCCTTTATTCTCGGCATTTTTTTGCTAGTCACGTCAGTGTTGCCAACTCCATTTTTATCGATAATTTCATGTTTCTTTCCTTCTGGCTGTACAAATACATTTTTTTTTAAAATATAAGAACAGGCTAGTAAAACAAACGTACATATATTTTTTAAAGACACTGAATTATTAAGAGAAAAACAATGACTTTAATATGGCTCACATTTTATATAAGCTGAATTTCAAGATTGGAGAAAATATTATCTTAATATTAACCCTAGCAATAATAAGGTCTTTTGTAGTATCAACGGTGGGTGTCTGAGGGGCTTACATATATGAATTATCAATTTACTGGAGTCAGAGAATTAAAAATTTATTGGAGAATATTTTTTTTAATGTTTCCGTTACATGTACAGTAATTGTTGTTTGTATTGCTATTTGCAAGTTGTTATACTACTATTGTACTCGTCTACTGCACTGTATCGCTCCGCTGGATTTCGAAATTAATTCTTAATATTACAAACAAGTGTACCTTTGAGGCCTACGAACACGAAAATGAAATACTGTAAACCAGTATTGACACGAGACAAGACAAAGCTCTCGTAATGCAAAGTGTACATCTTTTCGAGACGAGACATTCTCTGGACAAGATATTTACGAGACGAGACAGCCTAAATCTCGTCTCGTCGGCAACACTACTATATAACGGTTTTCGAAAGAACATTATTTTTTAAAGTTAACGCGATGTCTTCCTAAATATTGTAATAAAAAATAAGTCTACACACAGCTCACGTGGTCCATCCGGGAACGTCGCGAACTTTAGATCACCAATGGGGAGGTTGGGGGGTTAAAGTTCGCTGCTGACCATAGGATTTTCCTCAGTTTTATCTCTGTATCCATACCCCCGGAAAACAATCGCTGACGGACGTAATTCCACAAATGTGACGGCCTTAAACCAAAGTCCACACTTCGACCCAGAAAGTTAATAGGGTTAATTTTAACATATGGATGGACTGAGCAGTAGGTATGCTAAGGAGCCATCCCAGCTTGGTAACACTGAGGAAATCTTTAAAGAAAACTGAATCCGAATGGTCGGCAAAGAGGCTCAAGCCTGCGCACCTAAAATTGTCATTCATTCCATCAGATATATCAATTATTGAAATCAAATTATATTTTAATCAGAACGATATTTGTTTTCCAAACAATTTTTCGATATGAATGTTCTTCGATTCGCAAGCAATATTAATGTTCCAATCAAAATTCGAAAATCGCCGAACACGAACTTCAAGATCTTTCTTATTTAATATTAACATATTTATCAAAATTCATCTTTTAATTTCCCTGAAATTTTCCAACGAATGGATACACTGATACTGAGAAAGAGAGCTTGATGGATTCGCAGTCCATCCCTTGTGCTGGTACTTCCGGTGATGTTAGCTCTCTCTCTCCCTCCTTTTCTTCACACAGATTCTCAAAACGGTTCTTCATTGTGTCAACAAAACGCAGAACAAAAGAATTCCAATACAGAAGGAGCTTGGGAAGAAGAAAAAGTGAAGTGACTGTACATTGTTGTTTTTTTCGCAATGCTTACTGGAACTATTTTTCCTTTCATACAGTCATGGTTTTTATATTGATTCTACGATCGAATAAAGAAGTGACTGTTACTGGTTTTTTTAAACGAGTAATCAAAATAAACAGATATAAGACCATCAATTCAAGTTGATTTATGTAATGACCGGTGGAAAGCAGTTCAAGGAAGGTGTAAATTTGGCCTTGTCTTAAAGAGTAACACAGTAATGAAGCCGGTATTTTCTTCGTTACAAGAATTTGATTTTGGGAGGAGTTCACGGGGGTCCAAGGTGTGTCTGGGTGTGAAATATATATATTAAATTTATATAATTACGCCTAAAATTATATTCATTCTGCATAAAATTTTGAGCTCCTTTTGGAGGGGTGTCCGGACCCGCCTCCTAAATACGTCCCTGCGTCCTAGTCTAATAGGTCTTGATTTGCAATTTCAATCTCGACGTAACAATTTCTCGTATCGTCATGTTATTTTGACGATGTATGAACAACTAAATTTAGAGATTCTTATCGAGTGTGGTAGCCCACTCACTGGTCGAGTGTTTGCTTCGTACTCTGACGGTTCATGAACCCCCTCGGAGGTGGTTATCATCACAGCTGTTTCCTTTCGTTAGTCACACCAGCCAAATGCTGGGATGGTTGGTATTTTCAATGAAGGCCAAGGTTGTTCAAATACCACTCTTTCATCTACGGACGAAGTAAATAAGGTCTCAACTTCCAGATTGCCTGACCTCAAGATTATGTTAAGCCCTTAAAACAGTGTTACAATCTAAAATCACCCTAGAATACAATAGTTTTGCCGTGAACTGCAATGCAATCATCAATTCCGTGTTCGTTGTTTTTGGTGACAAAAAATAGAAAAAATCGAATGGTAACGATAATTTTAGATTCAGAGATGGCAGCACTGATACAACACACATACTGTGTCTACGGTTTATAAAGGTTAAGAAATGACGACTACTTACAATCTATAGGACCTCTTTTGTTATAAAAATAGACAACGACGGACAGGCTTACCTGGAAATAGAAAGAAAAATATGTTTACAACCTATTACAAATTTGAACTAAAGTACACATTGAACATTAAAATCCGTCTCGTCTGACCTGTATGTCAACACTAACATCCCTTCCCATTAACATAGATAGGGATTCTTCATTACATATTGTTTACATTCAGTTGGGATAGAACATGCATCTCTAAGTGATTTTTTTATTTAAAAATATAAAGTGAACATACTTAATATTGTAGGTTATAATTGCTATCATAAATTTCAGAAGAAAAAAAATACTGCATACAGGGGAAAGAGGGTGAATGGTGAATCCGTAAGATTCAAACACGATTGCAGAAAAAACTAGTTGGTCAAACTTTAAAATCAAAGTTTGTAGAAGAAACTTCAAACTGTGTTCTGTAAAGTTTTCATTAAAATTCTTAAATGTTTAAAGTACAACATAATGCTACAACGTTTCAAACTTCGAAAATTTCGAAATACCATAAGCCAATGCATATTATTCGAATTAGTCGTATATTATTCTATATTCGAAGTTCGAATATTTAGATATATTCGAATAATCTTTGTAGCACTAGTAGCCCCCAAAAATTGAATTTAGAAAAAAAAACAGCATTTATTAGGTCCACAGTTCGAGAAAAGGCCTACTTCGCCGCTACCCACAGTGTTGTTGAGATAAGGAATTTTACATACAAAAGTTTGTGTAATATTTGAGTATAGTAAATACACAAACGGATACAAAATTATTCCTTTTTAGCGGATTCAAAAGATTTTAGTCTTTTTTTTTTTAACTTCACTTAACCCGTCTATTCTGTCTGTTCATCTGCAACGCACGCTAGCGCTTCATCCAAAGCAGGTAGAGAAACTGACTTCAGATTTTCGTTCAGAAATCTTGATTGATCTGGCAGTTTTCATTCTAGTAAAGCTACAACCATCCCTTGTGGTATCTTTACACTGTATACACTCAGTCTAAATGTTTTCAATGCAAACTTATGAGACAGAAGAGAAAACTTAACGTCGATAAACCAATTAGTTGAGTGCTTACATTAAAGATAAAAGAAGCAGCCTAAAGATTTTCAGACAACAAGAAAACTAACTTTAACTTAGGACGCAATTTGCATCTGATCCAGAGATCTTCGGTCACACGTTTCTATGGATAGAACACAAACCATCATCAACATTTTGCATGCAGTGAATGGATTCCAAAAGGAAGATCTTCTCGGAGGAGATGATTGAAATCCTCTGCAATCTGTCGAGGTGATGAGACTCCCACTCAAAGGGAACACACTTCAGTAAAATTTTATTTCACCACGCTGAATCTCTAACGGTATCAAAATACTAGTCATCGACGCAAAATTTCAAGTGGTATCAACTCCTAAACAATTGTGGCAGACGAAAAAACTAACAAACCACTTTAAGTAGTTTTCTTCGGATAACTCCGTCAGTATTCGGGCGACTTTCGTTGATAAATTAACGCTTACAAGTACGTACGGAACCCCAAGATCAAATCAAGAATGTTTTAATAGAGGATTCGGTTATAGCTATCTCACCAGCAAAGAGTGAAGCTAAAAAAACAACTGAGCATCGACTAAGGCGACGCACCTGACTGGTTAGCAGACAACTACAGAGCTTGCTGCCATCTTTGTTGACCGAAAACAATGTTTTTGATTGGAGTACGTGAGCTAACTGGGTGAGACTAAACTGTGACGTTTGGCTTCATGTTCTTGGTGAAATCGCATATCTTCTATTAGAACATCCTTGGATCAAATCTATTAGCAGACAACATTCACAGAAAATGGACTATGGAAAAATCCTCTTGAAAATTTTGGTAACACTGAACCAAGTTCAAAACTCTTCTTATCTGCCATTTTGTATTAATCTGCGTGTACAATAAAGTAAAATGGCAACAATGTGCATGCAGAAACTAACCTATTCACTAGCACTGAGTCAAACAACAGCCGTTATTCCAAAAATTGGGATGACAATGCGCCTTCTTCCCAAATCTTAACTGTGTGACAAGGTCAGACAGAGACCAATGTCAGAAACGAAAGCAAGTCAGACCCTTTCAGTCATTGCATATACATCTTAAACACAATCCAGAAAATACACACACATAAAATATCTTTTACCGACTGGTCCAAACAGTCAACTTTGCCAACTACGTTGTCAAACACATCATTAACTAGAGTCGTTTTGTGGAATGAATTAGTACCACAAACGATGTTGTTCGCAGTTAAACAAAAGTAAAGCGAATACGCACCTGGACTAGCAGATAACTTTGTTCAGCTCGCACAGATAAGAAGACACACTGTTATCCAATAATCAATTGTTAGCTTATGAACGTATAAGAGCTAATACAACATTTTTCTCGTAATAAAAGCGTGACGTATAGAGTAGCTGTCCGTTTTTTTTTTTTTGTTTTTTTTTTCATTACAAAAACACCATTTCTTTCAGAATTCTACAAATATATCAACAATTATTAATCTTTCACACCAAATTCAGGGAGTCGACAAAGAGATAAGCAACGCCATCTCTCGACAGTGAGAATAAAAAATAGTACCAATGCGTTGAATGTGAACAATGGTTCCACGTTTCTCATTCACTGGATGACGGAACAAAACCAATCGCATTATTTAAATGCAACGTTGTGAGGTATCCGAATAGGGAGAGAGAAACGTAGATAGTGAAAGGCGATAGAAAGGGAATGTAAGGGGAAGGGGGGCGGGGCATTCGAAAGAAAAGAGAAAAATGGCCATTTAAGTGGGTAACCGAACTTTCACGAATAACGAACGATTCAACTGTCGCGAATACTGCTTTGTCTAATCAAAATTGAACACAGAACAAATCGAAACGTAATCAAATACTAAAAAAAAAAAAGGTGTCTATTCAAACTTAATGAGAGGTGGATTTACAGACATGAAAAAAAAAAAAGAATCATGATTCCTCGTATATTTTTTTTTTCTTCAAACTTCTCATTTACAGTAAACTCTCGCTATTGCGTTCCATAATTTTTCAGATCACTTACCACTGCACATTTACAGCTGTCTCTTCGTAGAATTAAAATTAAATAAACGCTTTAAATGCACAGCCTTCGTAGTTTAGAGGGGGAACTTGCAAACTGCGGACGAGTGATCCGAGCCCTCGCACCAACGCAGGTTCGAGTCTCGTCGGTCTGCTTTCACCTCACTCACTACGCGAAAGTTGGAATAGTAACGTAAATAAATCCACATGGTATTTTTATAATATATGCAATTCTGTGGAATTGCATATATTCCACCACTATATTTTTATGCCTGCTGCTAGGGGTGTTCCGAATTCCGGTGACTTCGTACTTCCAAACACCCCTACTTGTTATATTTCTTCTCAGATTCACTGATAATTAATTTAATTTATACTCTCTCTATACGCATCATACACTCTTTTCTAGATTTTCAAAATCTTTGATATTTAATATGCCAGTCAGTGAAAGAAGAATAAGGGTGTTATTGGTACGGAAGAAGGGTGGGAAATTCCGTGTTATTAATAAATAAAAATAAATTATACGGGACATAAAAGCACTATGGCTTACGGCCTTTTCGGCCTCTTCTGCTTTCCCTGATACCTGATTCAGTTGTATATTTGTAAAGGGGAGGGTTTTGTTGCCATTAAAGTACAATTTCTGCGTTATTGACACAAACTGATGATTTAAATTAAGCATTAAAACCGGTAACAGTGCTTTATTTTTGAACTACAGAGAATTTTGTCGTAGTGTCGGAAGGAAAAATATAAAGATAAAAATTATAAAAGCGGTATTTACTAAGAATAAGAATCTTTTATGTGGAACGATAAGAAAATAGCTACTAAAGGAAATGTGGAATAAATGTAATGTAAGCGTGGAGGATAGTGTTATATGAAGCTAAAACGAGCACTCGACGAAAAAAGAACGAAAAGTACAATGGAAGCTTTCGAAATGAGGATGTTGAAGAGAGTAGGCAAAACTACTTAGGCCACTGTATACGTAGGGACTGAATGCTACGGGAAACAATTAGGATACGGTTGAGAGGGGAAAAGAGGAAGACATGTGGTGGCTACGTCGACCTTCTTTCATTTACGCTTTGAAATATGACTTTACTACAGACAATGAGATTCATAGAAAATGGTCGAAGTTCGACAAATTGCGCAATATGGCAATTACAAATCGATATTTGATATCGTCCTGAAATTCACATTTCATGAGTTCAGTCTGTAACGTACAAAAGACCGCTGTCGCCAGATTGTACAATTTCAGATTCGGAATAAAAACCCCGTCGGCCATTTTGCATGAATATATGTGTACAAAGGTAGTCCTGTTCAGTTTCATCAATTGCGCAAGTAATTAATATTGAGCTTAAGATTAATATTAAGGATAATCTAAAGCAACGATCTCCAACAAAAGATGGCATCACTATATCCGTATATGTCTAATGTATTTTCACTGTTACACCAAATTTCATTGCTGCTCCTACAAATTCAGGCCTAGAGAGTTCAAACTTTCAGGGAAGAAAGTTCATAACCAATTCAAGAGCATGATCGATGCCGATTTTTTATTTTCATATTTGTTCATTGTTGAAAGAGCTTCATTGTTATAGGTTTCGATATTCACAACAACAACGAAGCGATTTCAACAATGAAGGAAAACGAAAAAAAAATCGGCATCGATCATGCTCTTGGATTGGTTATGAACTTTCTTCCCTGAAAGTTTGAACTCTCTAGGCTTGAATTTGTAGGAGCAGCAAGGAAATTTTGTGCAACGTAAAATTTCAAAGAATACACAGCGTAAACGGCTGAAGCTAGAGAAACGAAATTTGGTATGAAGGTACATCATTTCTAGTAGGTTAAGAAAATATTACAAAATGTTGAAAAGTTGACATCTTGGATCCAAAATGGCCGCCAAAACGAAATATACTACGGCATAACATTATTAGTCGGTTAGGAAAATATTACAAAATGTCTCCAAAGACGGCATTTTTGATCCAAAATGGCGGACCTCATAATCTACTTTCCACACCGTTCGAGCTAGAGAAATTAAATTTTATAGGTAGGTATACTATCACAAGTAGGTCACGACAATATAAGAAAAGGTTAAAAAAAATGCCATATTTATTCCAAAATAGCCACCCCAAAACCAATTTTTCAAACCACTGAAGCTAGAGGAACGTAATTTGGTAAGACAGTGTATGTGCAAGAGTAGGTTACAAAAAATGAGGCAAACCACCCCTATGGGGGTGCAGCCCCTTCCCCCCACGATGGGAGTATATTTGTACCATGGAAGTGCAGTCCGCCTAAGAGTGTCTGGTTACGATAAAGGGGGGCGCAGACCCCTTAAAATCCCCAAGTTGGGAGCGCAGCAAAGCAAAGCGAGTCCTTTATATATAAGCCGAAATATATGTGCCACCAAATTGTCATATTTTGTACATGGACACATTAAGGTCCAAGGTTTATTTGTACAAAATATGACAGATTCGTGTCACATACATTTCGGGTTATATATAAAAAATTACTTTGATTATTTTATATTCGTTAATGACACTTGTATTCCTTGGCTTCTGGAGTCTGGACGTATCATATGTCAATACAACCCAGAACGGCAAAGTAAATTATATGAAATAATAGAAATATGAAGCAAACAGAAAACCAACTGCCATAACGATAAATGAACGGTCTGCAAACATAATGTCTTTAATGACACCCATTTCCAGTTTCATCTGCAGATCTGCAAAAGTCAACATAAATCAAGGTAAAAGCCGAAAGAAAAAGCACGCATATTTCGTTTTTCTTTTATTATGAAAAAATCTTTTTACCTAAATTAATTCTCTACTCCAAACAGTAAGGTAAGGATGTCATATATAACTAGATTATTACACGCGCTCCTCCGATCTTTCTAATTATCTTACTGACTAATTACCTTCGTTTTCTTCCCCCACGCTTCGTTATCTGGTGGTTCAAACACGCAAATGATATCATGGTTATATCATTTTCAGTAGATGCATTTAGTAGTACTCGAAACGTCAGAACACACACAAAACACAAGATAAAGGGGAGGGGAATATTACAAGAACAGCCAGACAGGAAAAGAACGAATAGAGAAACGGAAACAAGAAAAACGTCACGTGACGTCATATGATTTACCTGCTATCATTTGTTAAAAACCAAGCAAGTAGGAACAGAGGCAGGCAGATGAATAATTGTACAAGGGAAAAAGACCGTGTAACTCTTTACATGGTTCTCCTGTTCCGGTATATTCATATATATTACACACAACGAGAGAAAGAAATAAAAAACAAGAAAGGGATGTTTTTATGATGCGATTTAAGCAAACTCTCATGTTCTTTGTTATGTTAAAAGGCTCTCCATACATAACAATTATAAAGCAGTTTGTCACGGAGCTGAAATATCTTTCTAAGAAATTACCTTCTCTTTGCCCCTGTACTTTACTCTTAAAGGAAGAAAAAACAAACCCTTTCCCTTTCTTCTTAAGATGACAAGGTCCATAGATAGATACAAAGCAGTATTACTTAATATTTCATCCTTGTCTTTTGTCTCCCTCTCATAAGGGAATCTCTCGCCGTCTGTATGCTGTCAGCTTAGTGGTCACGTATTCGAATGATTGATATCCAGACGCGATCATTTAAACTTACGTGAGGAAATATACACGTACCAATCCCGACTGACTGGCTACCCAGTAGTGATTTAGAATGGCACTAACCAGTTTATTATGCAGCTAATGTTGTTTCAATGCCATGTTTTTAAATTTCTAATGTTCCTTGGCAAATACCGTTCAAATGGCGAAAGACATGCAGATCTGGTGAATCTTGATTCGACAAGTCATTCGAGCTCTGAAATTTGGGATTCTCAGATCCGCGTAGCGTTGTTCTGTATTATTTATGAGTAAAAGAGTGCACTGTACCCAGCGCCAGTAGTCTAGTGGTTACGATTGCGGACTTCGTATGTAGGCTCGAGTTCTGCTACCGGCCACCCTGACTAAAGCTTCCCCAGCATTTTTTTCCCCACGAGTCGACAGACGGTATACTTCATGGCTATCTTCCATCATTCGGAAGGTCCTGGGCTCGATCTCATCGACCGATCATCCTGACTGAATTTTTTCCAAGATTTTTCCACAATCACACTAGGCAAATGCTGAGATGACACCTTCAACAGAGGTCCTGGCCGACACCTTCCCGAATCCTTTACCTTCTCCTATCTCGGCCTAAGCCTTAGATGCCTAAAGGTCATAAATATTTTTCTTAAAAATCATTAAAAAACTTTTTAAAGATATTGTTTTCTTAAACAATTCATACTAAAATATTAAAAAATGTTTATGCATGACTAAAAAGGAAAGCATGAGGCGCGCCAATTAAAAAAATATAAAGTGACTGTATATGAGAGCACGCCTCACGCTTTTCTTTTTAGTCATGCATACACAAAATTATTAATTTACTTTTTAGTACGAATTGTTTAAGAAAAGAATGTCTAAAAAGTTTATGATTTTTTTTTTTTTTTTTTTTAGTTATTTCGATGCTCGGCTCGGATACATTTTCTCAAGCTAAATATTTGTTTTGTGCCCAAATCCTAAAGTGTTCTGCAACCAGAAAAACCCAGGCTAGTATTTATTTTAGGATAAAGAAGTTGAGATATTTTTTTAAAAAAATATGCTTTTAAAATATATAAATATACATAAATATATGAAAGTAACAATGGAATACTGTATTGTCACCGGACTTGCGTCGCTGTGCAAAATTGCATCGTTCTATGGCATCGAGGAAAGAGTTAAATTAACGTTCCAAGATTTGATGACACTACGAACCATTGTGAACTAAAGAAAATAGTGTAAAAACGGCTATCATCCTCATTTATGTAACCAGAAATGTGCTTGCTAAGGGGTGTAATCTCTCAGACGTGTGTGACGGACATGGCCTCTACAGTTCATACAATGTAAATTTTTTTTAAAAAATGAATAGTACGCGTACATATAGGTTTTCCGCACCCATACCAGGCTAATGTGAAGATAGTACTTTCAAATAAGGCCCTGAATCGATTTCCTTCTCACATCCCTGAACCAAAAATACCTAATTCAAATGCTGGTTTGTGCTCCACATAATTACATATGAGGAATAAAGAAGCCAACGGATACAAATTAAATTGACGAAGAAAAAGAAGTGCGAGGCAATCTTTTAAATACAGTCCGAAATATGAGTGACATAAAATTGTCATATTTTGTGAAGAAGAAAAAAAAACTTGGACCTACATATATGCCCATGCACAAAATATGATAATTTTGTCACATATTATATTTCGGGTTATAAGCATAAAAGATTACCTCGACTTTTTTTTATTATTATTGTTCAAAGATGTCACTTGTATCCCTTGATGCAGAGATATGCTATTTGCTGAGGTGCTGTAGATGAGTACGTTTGCTATCGCACTTAAATTTATTTTATAACCAAAATGTATTTTCTAGAAGTACAGAAGATAACCAGGTTTGAATTAAAACATGTTTTGGAATGTTCAAGGACTTCTCACAATCTACTAACTTCAAAAGTTCACTATACAAGAAAAACGAAGACTATGTTCAACTTGCAATACTATATTCACTACTTGTACAAGTAATAACCAATCAAAAGGAGACGGAACTTAGAACACTAATGACATGCGCTACGACACATAGACCAAGAGACGAATATCTAGAAGCGAAAACGTGAGCGAGACAGAAGAGAATAGGACGTTCCAATATCGCACATCACAGCTGTGGTCACTCGAAGCATGAACCCAATTTGCATCGTGTTTATCCGTCACCCTCGAACTTCTACCCCTACAGGTAGAGCAAGGCAAGTGAGAGAGAGAGAGATAAATTTTCGCCATATCGTGGGAAAAAGGACATTTGGGCTTTGGATTAATTCCAAAGGTCTGCAAATGCAAAGGGTGTATGATTGGAGTTGAAGAGTAAGGTGGGGGGGAGTACCAGGGGCTGAAAGAGGATGAAGGGATTCTCCATTCGATTTATATTAAATCAATAAACAAGGGACGAAACTACCACTGTCTCTGTATGTGTGTGTTTTCTCCTATAAGCAAGATGGCCGTCGTCCTAATTGCCGCTAATGACATAAAGCATAGCTACTGCCTTTTGGCTCTATGCGGTTCAGGGTGGTAGCCCTCTGGCCATCTGTCAAACCTCCCGGAATACCAAATGCAAGAAAGGAAGAGGGAGGAGTATACCGAGAAATCTCCTTCTCTGCTGTAACTATTCTCATTATAGGTTTAGTCAGATGCTACAAGAAGTCGGTGGAAAGTTTACCTCCTTCCATCGGTAACAATTTCACAAGACGAGTCGGACTAGCGATTTGCGTACCCATCAGCAAGATTGCTACGAAGTTGAACTCGTTTAACTTTCTTGCCACCCTCCTTTACACGTCTCACCCCCATTTTCTCAGAATTCTAGTGTCCAGGCGGAAAAACTGCAATAAATCTTCCTCCCCCGCGATCTTCCCAGTTCCAGATGTTGGCGCACCAAAGGAAAAGATTCAGCTAGACTCTTCTTTTTCTCCCCAGAGAACTACACAATTTCAATTTGTATTGTAAAAATATTAACTATTTTTGTATCATGTGCCATCATAATGTTTTAATATTGCATTTTATAAGAAGGAAAGTGTATATTAGAAAGTAAGAAGAAATGGCATACAGTTACAGAAATATTGTTCTCAACAGTCCATATAAGCAAAAGATTCTTTTATTTTCATCTCGTGGTTATTTTGAGCGCACTCCTTGCCCAAATGATGATCTCAGTTTCACTTTGCCCGTCTGTCCTGACGCAGGTTGGCGCCTCAACCAAAACAGGTAGAGAGATAGTTTGAATTCAGCCACCTCCATTTACCAGGCCGTTTCTAAACGATTTTATATAGCCTCACTCTTCTGTCAGTTTTGTTTTTGTTGTTGTTGTTCCAATCTAGTAACTCAATTTTAACCCGCTTCCACTACGCAAATTGACTTGAAACTTTGATGTAGGCGTAAGTAATTGTAATGACAATACAAAATTTCGGAGAAATTCCCCCCATTCAACCCACACATCTCCAGGAGGTTAAAAAAATCTTTAACTTAAATTTTAAACTACTTCTATTACTGCAACCGACTGAAATTTTGAAAGCGAACATAGTTTTGATGACGATACATAATTTTGGAAAACTCACCCCTCACGCCCTACTAAAGTATGTCTTTACTGATTAATATTATTATTATTAGAAATAGAAACTACGGCTAATTATTAGAAATTAGAAGTAGTTGCTAAGGAAAGCATGTCGAATTATTAATAAAGAAACATGGATTTTTAAATGAATATAGAAAATGTGCATCTGTGAACCGAGAGGTACCAGTACGTACCTGTACGTATATGCAATTGCACACAATCGAAAACTTTGCGTTCCAGAGGTAGCAGAATTCAAACTAAGTTTTCGTTTCTAATTTTACTGTACTATTCCAATAATTATTAGCATCAAAGTAAAACTTGTTGCTTCGATTTTTTTAATGATTTTTTTAATGGAAATGAGATGGAAGTGATACATCATGACTTGTGGTAATTAATATTGAGACGGTGGAATTTAAATATCTTAAATAGCTATTTTAAGGAATATGGAACTCAATTTCTTTCCATTCTAACATTGAATATGTTAAGAAATTTGAGGAAGAAACAAATGTTTTTACATTATCTTATACATAATTGGCAACATGTGTATGAAAACATTCAGTGTATTTTCTATACAATGGAAAATGCACCCTTGAAGTCTCTCCTGACAAAACCTAGGGCTGTCATAAAATATCTATATTCCGAAATCGGTATCGGTATTTTCGAATACTGAAAATTCGGTATCACCAATACCGAAATACCTAATGTTCACACGAGACAGATAAATGGTTATAGAAAACGAGACGAAACAGAGCTCTCGTAACGCAAAGATTACAACTTTCCGAGACGAGACACCCTCTGCACAAGATATTTACGAGACGAGACAGCCTAAATCTCGTCGGCAACACTAGACATACCAAAAATATCGAAATACCGAACAGTGTTATTATAGGATATAGGAATATTAAAATACCGAATTCTTCTGAAATTTTAAAAAATGAGTACCAATAACTTATTTAGAAGGAGTAGCATGGCAGAGCTAAAACACCGAACCGCTATAGCTCAGTGGTAGAGTGTTGGTGTAGAATTCGAGAGGTCGTGAGTCCGATCCCAGCGGCGACCATCCTGAGTTTTTCCAGTCACACCAGGCAAATGCCGGGATGGCGCCTTTAATATAGGCCCTGGCCGACACCTTTCCGAATCCTTTACCCTCCCCTATTCCAACCTGACCCTTAGATGCCTAAAGGTCATAAATAAAATTCAAAGGCAGAGCTGAAACTAGGTCAGTTTTGGTGATCCTGCCTGACTCGGATATAGGTGATCCGGTCTAAAACTTGACCTGGCCTGAGAACTTAATGAGCTCCAGTTTCGTATTTTTCGTGTTCTGGGGATAACATCTCCGTTCTCGGTCAACCCTCAAACGCGAGGAAATAATCTCTAGCCATTGTCCTCGGGTCACGAGAACTAAATCGGGTCACTGGCTCCCATGTATAGACCCAATCCAAAACTTGACGTCGTGTGCTATAAGAACATCATTCTAGTGTTCATTGCAGAGCCAAAATATGTCAAACAACTCTCTGAACACTTAGGACCGAATAATTTGGAATTGAATTTGAATTTTATTTATGGCCTGTAAACATCAAAGGCTCAGACCAGGATAGGGGAGGTTAATTGATTCGGGAAGGTGTCGTCCAGGTCATATGTTGAAGGTGTCATTCCGGTATTTGCATGGTGAGACAGAAATAAAACTAAAAACTGCAGTCAGGATAG
>JAGDQP010012524.1:0-10702 GCA_022664845.1 Lepisma saccharinum
TGTCCCATTGATGCGAAGAGATGATAGTCAGAAGGCGCCAGGTCTGAGGAGTACGGCGGGTGCGGAAGGATGTCCCATCCAAGTGTATTTCACTGCTTTTGCTGTGTGAGACGGCGCATTGTCGCGTAACACAATCACTTTGCCATGTCTTCGGGCCCATTCCGGTCGTCTTTCGATCAATGCGTGATTTAAATTAATCATTTGTTGGCGATAGCGTTGTGCATTAACAGTTTCGCCGGGCTTCAAGAGTTCATAATACACAATACTTATCTGGTCCCACCAGACACAAAGCATGGTCTTCTTGCCGAAGCGATTTGGCCTTGGTGTTGAAGGACCGGCTTCGCCAGGTGAAAGACACGATTTTTTCCGCTTCGGGTTTTCAAAATAAATCCATTTTTCGTCACCCGTCACAATTCGATACAAAAAGGATTTTCTTTCGTGGCGTTGAAGCAGCATTTCACAAGTGACTTTGCGATTTTCCATTTGACGTTCATTCAAATCGTGTGGGACTCATTTACCCAGTTTATTGATCTTCCCCATTGCTCGTAAACGTCTGCTGATTGTTTCTTGTGACACATTTAATGCTTTTGCCAATTGCTGTTGAGTTTGAGTTGGGTCATCCTCCAATAACACCTGCAATTGCTCGTTTTCGCACCTGTGTGGTCTACCAGAGCGCGCACTGTCTTTCACATTGAATTCACCACTTTTAAATTGTCGAAACCATGTCTCACATGCTCTAATCGATGGAGCGTGTTCACCATATGTTTCTACCAGCACATGATGACTTTCAACAGCCTTTTTCTTTTGATTAAATAAGAAAAGCAATGCGTGCCACAAATGTTCTTTTTCAGGCACAAACTTCGACATGACCACTGAACGATAAAACAAAGACGCTAGTGTTTGGCGGACTCAACTTGTGTATGTTTGTAGTTTAATGTCAGACGAACAAAATGATGTATGTGTCATATGAATACGCTACGTACTTTTCGCTGGCGCCATCTCTTAGGTAAACCGGAAACTACTTATGCATACACTTTGTAAACATATGTCAAACTTTATGGCATTCATACCACTAATACCATTGATCATATGAAATGTAGATTTCTTAATTTATGCTTTAATACGATATGGGAAAAGAGTGACTCAATCGTTAAGGTTGAGTAACAACCATATACACCAAACGTCTAAATTACTTTATATGATTCAATTAAGAATATTGTGTGCCAATATAAGGATATCGAATAAGACTTACAAGTTTTAAGTTATTGTATACCCTGAAGTAATAATTCATTCGGGATATCTGGGACGACATTCGATAACACAATTTTTGTACCACACTGTATATATCGGCAAACACAAATGAATGTGTCATTAACTGTAATCTCTCCGTTTTTAAGCACCAATTCTAGTGTGGTTTCAGAATTGAAGTAAACATATACTCGTCCACCTGATATTTGCTATGGATAGAAGTTACTGATCAAGGGACAAATTTTGCGCCACACTGCACAGAAAAGATATTCTTTTGCAATCACTGCACAGTAAAGCCATTCTTTCACTGACAGAAAAATTACTTCGCAATTCAGGAGCATTTTGTTGTTGTTTTGAAGTAGAAGAAAAGGAGCGGGAGGAAGAACAAAGTATTTCCGTGGAAGAATATTTTTCGCCTGAGGCAACTGTATTCCTAACTTTATGTGAGAATTAAGAAGGTGTGTGGATTCCATGATCTGTTATAACGTTTCAGTGAGGGGGACAAAACGAAGCACTTAACACAAAAAGAGAAGAAAATATGGATTAATTGGCTACTAAATGCAGCGTAATCTCCAAAAGACTATGTTCACTTTTGTATTGTATCTCACTACATAAATTAGCCATACTTTAAAAGCGTTAGGTACCTTTCAGAGATGATGAACACTAGATATCCAACATTTATCATGAAGAACGGCAGTTCTTCGAGTGACGCTGGCAAAGGACACTGTTAGCGGCACTCAGATAGTATACAGTTAGTTTCGGATCTACCGAAGTATAAGCCCGATTTTGATGCTTGAACTTACATTTGAAAGCTCTTTCCAATACTAAGACACAGGGAAAAATTTGGGAAGGTAGGATCTTGGGACCCCCTAGGGCGCTTTGAAAAAAAATATCAAAATTTCACATTTTAAGGATAGAACTGACTTCAAACCATATAGCTGACCGAAACTTACTGGATCTTATTCTACGCTTCAATACGTTTCAAACGGTGTATCATACTTTAAAATCGGTGGAGCGGTTCAAAAGTTACAACTTTTTTAACCGAATCACAAAATTTTCACAAATGATAGAAAGGTATGTCCGTCATTCTGTGTGTCTTTTTGTTTTAGCCCCAAATGGGTGGTACCGGGGGGTTTTAGGGCTCCATTGCGGGCCCCCATGAGAATAGGGGTAAATCCAAGCTTAGATTTTTTATACGATTTACGGTTTTCGAGATATGGAGCAAAATCGATCTTGTATCCTTCCGCCATAGTGACACGTGCCACTTTTTAAATACGAGTCCGTACGGATAACATTCTCCGCCGCTGCTCCACTCATCTGGGCATGACGTAAAGGAGAAAAATGTAAAGATACATGACCGTACCTAAATTTATCTAACCTCCACGTTCCCATGGTGAGTAATTTAAAACGTACTTTCTGTCAAGAATATAAATGCATGTCTTGCGCGGGATTGCATCCTGCCCCTTGTTGCTATGAGAAAAAAATGCTACACATTATCGGTTATCCACTTCGTCCTTTAATCGAAACAAACTGTGCTTTATAGGCAATAGTCTTCAACAAAATCATTCAACATTTACTGACTTGTTGCAAATACTCAGAATGCTATAAATCACGTTTAGAAGCAGGAAATGCTTTTCTTTGTTACAAGACAGGAGTCCTTGTAGACCACCGTCCGTTTCCAATAAATATCTGTTTCCATCACTGGAAGCGCGAAGCCTCTTTAGCCTACTAATTAGCGTTCTTGACTCCGCCGCGTGGGTTCCCGCGTTCAAATTCCGGTCGAATGTTTTTTTTTTTTAAAGAAACTTGTGTAAATTTGGAAGTTAAAACCCTGAGGAACGCAATATTAAAAAAAAAAGCTTTTAATTCAAATTACTGTATTTCTTAAATAACCTTACCTAACCTCAACTTCGCCATGGTCACTAACTTAAGATAATTTACGTAAAATGCAGGAAAGCAATTATTAATAATGAATATAAACACATATAAACACATGAAAATATATTCTAAAAGGAAAATCTAGTGTTAACCTCGCCGGGACTAGAAACAGTGATGCAGAACTTAACTTCATGCACTGCCGTGCATTTTTATAGTAATTCAAAAGTCAGACTATTCGGATTGAGAGCAAATAATCAAACTGAATTTTCGCGTAGTTGCTTTCCGAATAAACAGATTTTCTGCACTGAAATATCACATCTTAATAAAAAAAATAATAAACGTCTGTAGAAATCCATGCGGCCGAAGAAGACTTCTAAAAACAAACTCTGAGAATATATTACGTATATGACTGGTGCTCATTGAGTGTTCTTTGTAGGTTCTATCCGAGGTTCTCTGGCCGATTAGTGCAGTTCTGGTGTATGTAGCAATTTAATAGAACAATCTCATTAAATGTAATAGTAATTGTGGCTTCTTGATAGATAAATGCATCATAAATCGGTAGTAAAGTGTACCCAAAACGAAAATACGAAATCACACTAGCAGTATTGACATGTAGGTTAATATGGAATTCTTCATTTCAGCTAAATGCTAGATGTATTCTTAATTGTAATGTAGTATCAGCATAGCAAAACAATAAAAAGACTGCATCTCCGCTCGATAAGTTGATTTCAGCAGAAGGATCTACCCACGAGAACGCACACTAATGCGTTCGCATACATCGAACTACAAATAGCATCTATAATCCGTAACCTACATCTTATTTATTAGCAATGGTGGTAAAATAGAAGTACACGACTTACACTATTTCAGAGAAACCACCTAATAAATATGTACGACGTCAGCTGAAATTCAATTAGCCGTAACGAGAGCGTAACTATTAATAAAAACCCAATTCTGCCAATACTGCATTCACCCCTTTTACTAAAAAACTGAAGTGATGGATTGGTGACAGCACAGATTCCGATAAGAAAATGCAGCTGTGTTACTTATAGTAAGATAGGTTCCGTTCCGATTGAGCTAAACACCTTAAGTAAAGAATAAAATTATTCACAATTAAGGATCCTAAAATAATTTGAAATTATTACCTCTTGAAACTCATTTTTTCAATAAAATGAAATAACTTAGAAAGTAATTTTAGCAAAGACAAAACAGACAATTAATGAAAATAGAATTGATTATGAAAGTCTGTTTGTGAGATAAGGGTCTATTAATTCTGATATCGTATTTATATAAAAGAAACCTACTTTCGAAAATTACAACAGATTATTGCTTAGACTAAACATTTGGTTTCTTGAACAACACTGTATGTTGATCTTTACTCTTTAATCTTTTCATTTAATAATGTTGAGGAAAATAATAAAGTTATTTAATTGCGAGAAAGAAAATTGATTGTTCGATCACTTGAATCAAAAAGGAAATTCACCTTTCAAGCACAAATAAAATGCCTTGCATACGAATAAAAATTGTCTTAATAGCTTGTCCCAGCTCGTCTCATTGGCTGCTAGGTCTATCACTCGCACAGTCCGTTGTAGTTTTTCGCAGCTTTTCGTAACCAACTAAAGAACTCAACCATATGTTAATTTCTAAAATTACTAATGAATGCTTATTTTCGTTTCATTGTAAGGTTAAAAAAATTGTCACTGCTTCTCAAAAATAAACCTAATATTTCAAATGCTAGTCAAAAATACGATATAACTTAAACGTGGCTAATAGATTTGGTTACGTATGATAAGCGTAAGTTATTCAATTACACATATTATGACAGTAGTGTTCCGCAGCCGATCTACTACCATTTTCATATTCCCACAAAAGACAGAAAGAAAAAGGAAGAAATGGTTGAGAGGATTAAAAAAGGATTAAAAAGTTTTCGTGATTTGGGATTGATTGATGCATTTTGCTCAGTATTCATTTAGTTTCAGCATGAACAGTTGTAATTAAATTATTCTGTAAAACTATGTGTTGTTTTGTGCGAATACTTGATAATATACATATTTGAGTATTTGAAAAGAGAAAAAAGTGAGCAAAATTTTAAAAAATGATTGCACAACAAGGAATTAATAAACAGAATGTTTTAAATTTTGCAACATTAATTTACTGACATTGTTTTAAAGAAAATTGCTTTTACATTTTTCGCTTTTACTTCTCAATCGTTTGTGGCGTCTTCAAATATTGTTACGTTAATGTAACTCATTTTCCACTTTATACAATGATGACAATTTACACAGCGACGCAAGTAGGTTGATGATACAACATTTTGTTGTTACCTGTTAATGTTTCTCTTTATTTAAGTATGGTTCGTGATGTGTTGAAATTTTAAAACCTTAATTTATTGAATTTATTGACGCTGATGTTAAGAAAATTAGGTACATTTTTTATTTATACATGACTATAATTTTTATTGTTTGTGCATGTTGATTTGGTATCTAAAGAAGTGTGCCAGTATAACATATACCCCTGTATTTGTCTGGTGGGACTGAGGAAAACCTTGGAAAACTTTAGTTAATAAATTACGTGTTTCTTTGGCTAAGATATAATTTTGGGAGAAAATATAACAAGGAGGGAGGTGCCAATGCCTAACGTGAAGTTACCATCCCGGTATTTGCCTGGTGGGACTGAAGAAAACGATGGAAAATTTGTTAATAAATAAACGTGGCTTTTGTTACTTTGGCTGTGGTCAGATTTTTGATAAAAGGAATAAATATAGTAGGGAGGGAGGCGTCAAGACCTAACGTGAAGTTACCATTCCGGTATTTGCCTGGTGGGACTGAGGAAAATCTTGGAAAACTTAAGTTAATGAATTACTTATTTTAGTTCATTTTTGGGTGAGGCAGGTATTGAAGAGAGAGGAAGGGATGTCGTAAAGTAGTGACAAAGCACCTGTTGAAGCCCACATTCCTGTATTTGCTGCGTTAAACTGAAGAAAATCTTGGAAATCTCTATTGAATAAATTATGTGTTTTCGTTTATTTTTCGGTGAGGGAATATGTTTAATAAAACTGTATGAATATGCTTTAGCAGTAAAGTAATTACAATGTTTTTTGTTTATTTTCAGATCTGTGGATCACAGGAATAAAACATGAAATAGGACGGGAATAAGAAAAATAGCGTAGGAAACACTAAGGTAAGAGACAAAACAATGATGTAATTTGTTTTTGCTTTTATTTAAAAAGTTGAGTAGTTGTTCGTGATATAAGGGAAATACATTTTGATAGAATTCACAGCCTAAAGGGTAGGGATTGCAAACACTAAACATGGTAAATAAACGTACGTTTTAAAAATATTTTGTTTATGCATCATTAAAAAGAAAAAAAGGGACGCGCAGTACAGTATGAAACGCATTTGTTATAGAATACATAGCCTAAATGACTAGTGCTAGAAATACTTTCAGGATATACTTTGTTTTATGAATTACTATTTCTTTAAAAAATATTTTGATTATGCATGACTAAAAAGAAAATAATGGGGCGCGCCGTAAACTTTTTGAGCTAGAATTATGAAATTAGCATTAAGATGTATTTTGATGAGTAGATTACTAAAATATGAGGAAAGTCTTCAAAGGCTGTCATCTTGGAACGAATATAGCCGTTTAAAGGTTTTTTCTATATCGTTTAAGCAACAGAGCTGAAATTTGGTAGGAATATACCTTATTGTGAATATATAAAGTTAATATATTTTTTTGAAAAGTCGCCATCATTAAAGAAATATGACCCGTGAATTCATTTTTGAAACAATGCACAGCCTTAATGGGTAGGACTGAAAACATGAAACTTGGTAGAAACATTCATTAGTACAAAGGAATTACAAATATATAAGAAAAGTTTTCGAAAGTGGCCATCTCTAAAGAAATATGGCCGCCGAAATCATTTTTAATAGAATACACAGGCTAAACGTGTAAGACGTAAAACTTGAAACTTGCTAGAAACACATTAGTACAAAGGAATTACAAACATATCAGAAATGTTTTCAAAAGTTGTCATTTGTAAAGAAATTTGGCCGCCTAATTGATTATTTGAAGGAATACAAAGCCTAAACGAGTAGGAAGAAACTTGACCATCGAATTGATTTTTTTGAAAGAATACACAGCTTAAACGGGTAGGACTAAAAACTTGAAACTTGGTAGAAACGTTCACCATTCCAAAATTACAAATATGTAAGCAAATTTTTCCAAAGTACATCTTTAAACAAATATGGAGGACGAAAAACAATTTTCTACACCCTTTATGATAGAAACTTGAAATTTGATATGAAGGTACCTTATGCCTAGTAGACTAAGAAAATATAAGTTGCCATTTTTAATAAATACGGCCGCCTACTAGCCATTTTCCACATCATTCATGATAGAAAACTTAAATTCGATATAAAGGTACCTTATACCTAGTAGGTAAAGAAAATATATGCCAAAAAAATTTAAAAGTGGCCATATTTGATTAAAAATCCCCATCATAATACTAGTTTATTACCCTTCAAAGAGGACATGAAATTTAGTATATAGATGGATGATTACGCGTAAGTTATATTAAATAGGACAAAGTTTGAAAATTTGATTATGCTAACAAGACATTGTAAAATTGTTAACAACCAAATAAAGTACAGTATGTGATAACTTTGCAAAAGTTAATGACATACTCAGAAATTTAACTCCCCTTTCCCAAAGAAAATACAGATATATATTCCCTATTAATATATTATAAAGAACGCGACAGTAATAATTTTATTATTGAGTACTAAAATTATTTAACGTAACTAAATTTTAATGCTGATTTTAATGTTATGTAAATGCATTTAAGTATTGTATAGTTAAGATAGTTTTATTAAATTTTACAGATTAAAACTCATTCTCTGTGATGGTAAAGTATGACATTGAAACTAACGACTGACATCATTTAGAGAAAGAAAGGCAATTTAGTGGAAAACGTTGTTGTTGCAGAAACAGAAGGTGAACTAGTTAGACTGAGAGCTTTCATAATCAATTTTATTTTCATTAATTGTCTGTTTAATCTTTTCTATAATTACCTTCTAACTTAATTCATCTTATTGAAACAATGAGTTTCAAGAGGTAATAATTTCAAATTATTTTAGGATCCGTAATTGTGCATAATTTTATTGTTTATTTAAGTTGTTTAGCTCAATCAGAATGTAATCTATCTTACTATAAGTAACACAGCTGCATTTTCTTCCTGTGCTGTCATTCATGCATAACTTTAGTTTTTTTTAATGAAAGATGGTGAGTGAAGTATTGGTAGAATTGGGTTTTTATTAATAGTTACGCTCTCGTTACGGCTCATTGAATTTCAGCTGACGTCATATATATTTATTAGGTGGTTTCTTTGAAATAGTGTAAGTCGTGTACTTCTATTTTACCACCATTGCTAATAAATAAGATGTAGGTTACGGATTATAGATGCTATTTGTAGTTCGATGTATGCGAACGCATTAGTGTGCGTTCTCGTGGGTAGATCCTTCTGCTGAAATCAACTTATCGAGCGGAGATGCAGTCTTTTTATTGTTTTGCTATGCTGAAACTACATTACAATTAAGAATACATCTAGCATTTAGCTGAAATGAAGAATTCAATATTAACCTACAAGCCAATACTTCTAGTGTGTTTTCGTATTTTCGTTTTGGGTACACTTTACTACCGATTTATGATGCATTTATCTATCAAGAAGCCACAATTACTATTACATTTAATGAGATTGTTCTATTAAATTGCTACATACTCCAGAACTTCACAAATCGGCCAGAAAATCTCGGATAGAACCTACAAAGAACACTCAATGAGCACCAGTCATATACGTAATATATTCTCAGAGTTTGTTTTTAGAAGTTTTCTTCGGCCGCATGGATTTCTACAGACGTTTATTATTTTTATTACTAAATTCAATGATTTTGTTTTAATTTCGTGATTGTTCAGGTTTTTTATAATAGAAATCGCATGGTATAAATCTATATGTGCATAGTTGTAGGATAGAATTAAATACTCAGAAAATATACAACTTTCCAAGAATAATATAAAGTATTTTCTGAAAATTTTAATTATAATCCCCTCCACTGTGCTTGAAAATGATAAGATGTGACATTTCAGTGCAGAAAATCTGTTTACTCGGAAAGCAACTACGCGAAAATTCAGTTTGATTATTTGCTCTCAATCCGAATAGTCTGACTTTTCAATTACTATAAAAATGCACGGCAGTGCATGAAGTTAAGTTCTGCATCACAAAACGACAGCACTACCAGAAGCATGTTTACAGCGAAATCGGCGATTTCGAGGCCTCAAAAGAAAAAAGATGTTAAAGATTGGTATGTGAACTTTCAAAGTTAAGGAAATATGAAAAATATGTGCAGGTGTGCAAAAAATTTAACCTTCTAGCCGGAGCAAAAATACAGACAGTATATTACCACTTTGGTTTGTTCTTTCTTGTCATTTTAGGCAGTTTTGTTTCATTATCATATGAGCCTGGAGCCCGACCCTTAATGTTCACACTAGCCTCTGGATTCTCTTTCTTCGTATATGTAATAAAGGAGCTTTCCCTTCTTCTTTTTAGAGTCCTATAAATGCACCAACGTTCTGTGAATCTGGTATATGTTCAAGCGGTTTGCTGGTATTGTCGTGTCAGTCAACTTTACTATTTTGTCTTTTGAGGCTCTCTATTCCCATATGTTAGGCCAGGAACCTATATAGATGTATGAACTCCTCTCAGAATCTGAGTTTTTTAATTGTTCATTAGGTTTTATTCTTTTTGATTTCGGTATTCAAGTTTGTGTAGATCATGATTTCAGCCGTCTGGTGGTAGTGACTTTGGTTATTATTTTAATGTTTAAGTTTATTTCAATACAGTCACCATTAGTGTTAGTGGTCAGTGAGTCATGTTCATGACCGGGCTCTTGGTTGCTTGATGTATGGTATATCTGTTGTTTATATCACTTTCCATTTTTCTCTTCTCTGCTTTGATGGTCTCACACTTAGAGGAGTTTCCCTGGATTCTGGACTTTTCTGGTTTCCCGATTTCCTTGTTCAGATCTGCTAATCGTTGCTTCATTTAGCGGGCATCGTTGTAAGTTTCCTTTTCATGTGGTCTATAATACATTGTTTTGGTCCTAAAACGGCTGATGTTTTGTCTTTAATTACACTTTTCTCGTTTATTTAATTAATTTGTGTTGTGAACTGTATTGACAAAAACCCATAGGTGTTTAAAAGTTGGTATTCAACATAGGTATCTCAGGGCAAGTCCACATATAGATACTGATACAGGATAGGATACAGGTACGGATTGTTACAGTAGCTGTAGGAGCTCTGTTCTACAGTAAGTTCTTTCCACCATATCCAATGCAGTTTTTACCTTAAAACCAACTGCTCCGCTTCTCGCGTTGAAGGTGGAATATTTAACATTTGGAGTGAACTTTTACCCTTCCCACTATGTATTCTGAGATACAACTTTTCTGCTGTGTGTTCAAGCCTCTATGGTTCGTCACAGGTTTGCAAGTAGGAAATTAAAAAATTCTCCATATGTTTTGAG